>JAODAL010015253.1:0-84540 GCA_025379985.1 Phyllomedusa bahiana
ATTTAAAATAAAAAATGACAAAATAGGCCACATTGCACAAATTGCAGCACATAGCACATCATTGGTAGTGTATGTAATCGATAGGCACATTACATAAAATAGTAATGATATGTTATGCGTCTCCGTTGCGCAATGCGCCTCGATAGGCACATTACTTACACTATCAATGATATACTATGTATTATGGAAATGCACAGCAGATTATTTTCAGGTGCATTTCAATGTGTCGTGCCTGGTATATAATGCGCCTAGTGTTGGTGTACTGTTATGGGTGGTAATTACACCTTCTCCTCAACTGTATAGGTGTAAAAATTAACCCAAACATCTTCTCCCATTGACATTAATAGGGTTCAAAGTTCGAGTTCTACTCGAATTCGAACATTCTACTGTTCGCTCATCACTGGGAACCCATTCACCTGAAAATAAATAACCAGTGGAAAACTACAGGGACAACTTTAAATTCCTTCCAGAATTTAGAAATTGTGGAAGAACTGAATTAGGTGCCTAATATTTAAATATAAGTGTAACGGGTTGCGCCACGATCCGGTCCACGTTTCGCTGGCGCACCCGTGTCCCTCTCGGCGGGTCCCCGCTGGGGACGGGTGGCGCCGGGGGCCGCGGTGCTGGCCGTGGGCGCCCCCGTCGCATCCACTCCCCTGACCTCCGCTCCCGGGTTCTGCTCTCTTCCCCCCTGTCGGCCCGGAATGCGCGTGCACGCCCCCTAGTGCGCGCGCGTTCATGTAAATTTAAAGGGGCAGTGCGCCGGTAATTGGTTAATTGCCGGGCAATTACCCTATATAGTTTTGGGATCCACGTCACTTCCCTGCTGGATCTTTGTTGCCTCCGTGCCCTAGAGAAAGCGTTCCTGTGTATCTACTGTCTTACCGTGTTTTCTGACCTCTGCCTCCGTTTACCGACTCCGAACCTTTGCCACCTGCCCTGACCTTGCCGCCTGTTCCCGACTACGCCTACGTCTCACGATTCTGTACCACGCTTACCCTTGATCGTCAGGGGTAGCGACCTGGTAGACTCCCGCCACAGGAAGTCCATCCCGCTTCGCGGCAGGCTCTAGTGAAAACCGGGACCTACTTATATTCCGCTCCCTGGCGGGGCTTACACCATCGCTTGCGGTGGTCCAGGGAATCCACTACCAAGTCCGTTACAGTAAGATTCCAGCCATGGAATCCCGCCAAGGGTGCCTCTGCCTAGTAAAACGCGGGATTTTTACGACGATTGTTGCCCAACAATCGCAGCAAATCGCTCAACAGGCGCAGCAATTGGGCCAGCTCTCCGCCATGATGCGTCAGCTTCTTGCATCCCAGCAACAGTCTCCGCCTCTGTCTGTGGCTCCGTCTACACCTGCCGTTTCTTTGGCCACCGTGGGACCCAAACTTTGGCTTCCATTACCCTCCAGCTTTGCCGGGGATCCCAAGCTCTGCCGGGGTTTTATTACCCAATGCTCCATGCAGGTGGAACAGATGGCAGATCAGTTTCTCTCGGAGAGGTCTAAGGTGGCCTTCGTGGTGAGTCTGCTGTCCGGGACGGCCCTGGCGTGGGCAACCCCCCTCTGGGACTGGAATGACCCTGTGACCACGGATCTACAGAGCTTCCTCCACGAATTCCGCACCGTCTTCGAGGAGCTGGTGCGTGCATCCTCTGCAGAGACCGAGCTCTTGAGCCTTCGTCAGGGCGACTCGTCTGTGGGAGACTATGCGGTCCAATTTTGTACCCTGGCTTCTGAGCTCACTTGGAATGATGCCGCCCTCTGCGCTACTTTCAAAAAGGGCCTGTCCAGCAGGGTAAAAGACGCTTTGGCAGCAAGGGACCTCCCGTCCTCCCTGAGCGAATTAATGCACCTGGCCACCTGCATCGATGTAAGGATCGCTGAAAGGCAGGAAGAGCTCCGCCAAGAGAGAGACTCTGCACGCCCCCGTCGGCTGTTTCCCCTGGCTCAGATATTCCAGCGTTCTCCATTGTCACCCCCTCAAGCCTCCGACGTGGAACCCATGCAAGTGGACCGGGCCCATTTATCGGAGCAAGAACTGCCCTGCCGTCGAGCAGAGAACCTATGTCTCTACTGCGCCAGCCCGGACCATTTCTGCAGAAGCTGTCCGCTACATCCTCAGCGTCCGGGAAATGCTCACACCTAGGTGCCGTAGGAGAGGCGTACCTAGGTGCTGTTTCCTCCTCTCCACGTTTGATGATTTCAGTGGAGGTGATATCTGATGCTGGTCTATCGTTCCGGAGTTCTGCCTTCCTGGACTCTGGGTCAGCCGGGAACTTCATCCATGCCTCCTTGGTAACCCGATACCATCTGCCAGTACCCCCGGTCTGGAAAAGCCTCTGCTTATTTCTTGGGTTAAAAGGGGGGGATTTTTCCTAAATGCCCCCTTCCAGTACAAAAACCCGGCCGGTGACCCCCCGTGGGGGGGCCCTTTTACATAAGGAGAAATCATTTCCACGTTCTGTCCGTGCTTCCTGGGTCGATCCTTTTGGGCATCCCTGGCTCACGCCCCTCCCGCTCGATTGGAAGACAGGCAGGATCCGGCGTTGGGGCCCGGGAAAATGGCCAAACCTTGCTTGGAGGTCCCCACGCCCGGTCCCCCCCCCCCCCCCCCTTACCATCTCTCCTCACCCCCCTCGCCAAGCCTTTCCCGGGGCCCGCCGGTAGAAAACCGGGTTTTGGGGAAAGAAATTCCCCCGAGAAGGGGGCCCCGATACGCTGCCCCAAACGTGGGCCCTTACGACTGCCCAATTAAACCCCCCTTTCCCTGGAACCATTCCCCCCCCCGGGGGAAAAGGGCTACCCCGTTTGTCCGTGCCGGAGACTAAAGGGCAGTCGGTTACATACAAGAAAAAACTTCAGAAAGGGTTTATCTGTAAATCCTTTTCCCCCACCCCGGACCCGGGGGTTTTTTCCTTCGTGCAGAAAAGGGTTTTGGTCCCTCCATCCGTGTATTGTAACTACGGGGGATTTTAAATAAAAATCACTGGGAAAAACCCAAACCCCTCCCCCACTGATCTGGGAATTTTTTTGAACCGCCTCAAAGGGGGCAAAGGGGTGTTCCCCAAAAATTGGACTGCGGGGAAGCTTAAAACCTCATAAAGAATTGGGGAGGGGACGATTTAAAAAGAGGGTTTTTTAAATACCCAAAGAGGGACTTTTCCCAAGTATTTTGTGAGCCCTTTGGGCTCTTTTATGTTTCCAGCGTGTTCCAAAATTTTAAAAATGAGGTCTTCTGGGATCTTTTTTACACCTGCGTCATAGGTATCTAGATGACATCCTGATTTTTCCCCTGATCTTCAACTAAACCCGGACAAAAGGGTTTGCGCCAGGTTCTGCGACCTCTGCGCAGAAAAACCCCGACTGTACGCCAAACGGGGAGAAATTTTTAAAACCTTCCATCAAACCAGCCTCCCTTTTCCCTGGGGTAAAAATATCCCCCCGGCAAAGGGGGCCAAAAGGATGGCCCCCGAAAAAACTCCTGCGGTGCTACAAAGGGCCCCCGCCCCTGGTGGGCCCTTTGGGGGCGTTTCAGCGTTTTCCTGGGCTTCGCAAACTATTCCGGGAAATTTTTTCCCCCCACTTCCCCACCTTGGGGGCCTTCAAAATCTTTGGCCCTACTAGGAAAAAAAGGGAACCCGAAAATTTTGGGCCCCTCTGACTGAAAAAGGCGATTTTTGATCAAAAGACGGGCCTTCCCACTGAAACCTGTCTTGGCCCGGGCCCGACCCCGAGAGGCCGGGTTCCCCTTTGGAGGTGGATGCTTTTTCCCCGTGGGGGCTGGGGTGGTCCTCACACAAAAGAGCCCCAAAGGCAAAAATTCCCCCCACATGGGGGTTTTCCCCTTCTCAAAAGCCCTTTTCGCCGGGGGACTGGAACAGCCTTTGGGGAAACCAAAAACCTTGGCACCCAAGTTAGCCCGGAGGAATGGCGACATCTGCTGGAGGGGGCTCTCACCCAAAATCGACATCTTTACGGACCACAAAAATTTACTGAAACCTTCGACATACTAGTTTTACATAGTTTTTTTCAGGCCAAAAAAAAGACATACGCCCACCCATTCACCCCAAATTTATTAAAAATGGGCCCAGCTCTAAACCCTCGCCAAGCCCGTGGGGCCTCTTTTCTCACTTTTTTGACTTTCCCCATTCCCCCTTTTCCCACCTGCCGAGAAAAACGTCAAGGCTGAAAGCCCTCCTTTCCCCTGCCCTCCCGGGTGTGGTCGGTTTAAGAACCCTGTCACAGCAAAATCCTCCTCCCCGAAAGGTTTTTTGGGTTTGCGTGGGCCCCGCAATCTTTCCAAAAAATTCCACAAGCAAGACTTACTGGGCCCCGCAGTCAGGAAAAAGTTTTTGGAGTGGGGGCAAAAACCCTTTTTTGGCTGGGCCATCCCCGAGCTCGGAAACCCCCACCTTTGAAAACTCCCGGCCAAATAAAGGTGGCCGACTCTGGCACAAAAAAGTCAAGGACTTTTTAAACCCCCGCCTGTGGGCCCAATGTGCCCCGGAAAAAAAAGGCCCACGCCAACAGGCCCCAGGTCTCTTGCATCCGCTTTCCCGGGGCCAGAAAAACCCTTTGGGCGCCCCATTTGCCATGGATTTCATCACGGACCTACCGGTTTTTCCTCTGGAAAATCCGTCACCCGGGTGGTTACGGACCCCGGTTCTCAAAGATGTCCCCCTGTGGGAAAACCCCTTCCCCGGTTTTGCCGTCTGCTCCAAAAATTGGCGGGGCATTTTCTTCCGGATATTTTCCTGGTTTAAAGGGGTTGGGCCCTTTACACATAGGTTTTTTCTAAACGCCCCCTTTTTCTTTCCAATTTTTTTTTAACCCCCCCGATTTTTGGGGTGCATTGTGCTCCTTTTTCTCCAAGTCAAGTTGGACCCTTTATCAGCCTATCACCCACAGCCCCAAAATTCAGGTGGAAGGGGAAAACCCAAATTTTGGGAGAATAAACCCGCGTCATTTTTTTATCCGGATGTCCGGACAAAATGGGCCCCAGCTGCCCCATTGGGCCGAATTTTTTTTATAACCATCGGGGACTCGGATGCAGCCCGGCGTTTTTCCCAATTTTTTTTTTTGTTTTATGCCCCCACCCCACCCCTCCCCCCCTTCCCCTGCCCACCAATTCGGAAATGCCCCCTGTCAATGACGAAGTTCGGGATAAACAAGGGCCCTCTGCCAAAAAAGACTCGACTTTTCCCCAATTCCCGGGGCCCTGCCCGTATGAAGGGCCCAAAGGGAGGGCAAAAGGAAAAAACCTGCCCCGCCTTCCTTTCCCCGGGGAAAAAAAAGTTTTGGCTTTTCCCGAGGAAAATTTTCCCGAAAGGGGTTTCCCCGTCTTTAAAATTGGGGGCCCCCGCTTCCCCGCCCCTTTTAAGGTTGGGTTTGGGAAACTGAATCCGGGTGACTACAACTCTGTTTGCCTCCATCTCCCGGGTCCAAAACTCCCTTCCCCTGTCCTTTCCCCCCTTAAAACCCCCTGGTTCTGGGAACCGTTTTTCTCAAAAAGAATTTAAACGCCTTCCCACGGTAGCCGATTACACGAAAAACTTCGAAGTAAAAGGGCAAACTTGGCTATAAAAATTGGGCAGGGAAGGGGGCTTCTTCCCCGTCATTGGAAGGGCTTCAGACCCGAAAGGAAAAGATCCTGGGGGGCCAGAAAACTAAATTTTCCCCCGAATCGTGAAACCCATCCGCCGATTTTTTGCAGCCTAAAAAAAAGGGGAGGTCAAAAGGGGGTGGGGGGGGGGGACTGTCCCCGGGCCCGGTTTCCCCCTCAACGGGTCCCCGCTGGGGGGGGCGCCGGGGGGCCGCGCGGGGGGTGGTCGCACCCCCTCCAAAACCACCCCACCTGAACCTCGCTTTTCCCGTTTTTGCTTCTTCCCCTTCAAACCCCCCCTAGCGCGCGTGGGGAGTTTTTGTAAATTTAAAGGGACAGGCGCCGAAAATTTGGGTTAAAAAGCCACGCTTGGGCTTTTATTTTAGGGGAAACCACTACCTTCCCCGCGGATCTTTGTTTTCCTTTTCCCTGCCCTGGAGAAAGCGTTCCTGTGTAAAACCCGTCTTTTCCGTGGTTTTTCTGACCCTCTGCCCACGTTTACCGACTCCGAACCCCTTTTTTTCCCCCCCTGCCCGACCTTCTTGGGACGTTTACCGAATCCCGAACCTTTGCCGCCTGCCCTTTACCCTTTTCCCCGCCTGTCCCGACTAAAGCCTACAACTCACAATTCCCGGAACCCACGCTTACCCCCTTGGGCGCCAAACCCCGCAAGCCCAAATCCCCGTCAGCGTAAACGACATGGTAAAAAACTCCCGCCGCAGCAAGTCCATCCCGCTTTGCGGCGGGCTCTGGTTAAAAACCAGGGCCTTTCTTAGATTCCGCTACCTTTTCCTGGTTTCCCACGCTTTCGGTGGTTCAGCGGGCCATAACAGGGGCCTTTTACAATAAGTTTGTTAAATGTACAGCCATCTTGTATTTATTTGTATGTGTTTTAAAAGAACTTTTATATAAAGAAGATATATTTTTATTAAGAGATAATGTTATGAGCCATGGACAGTACTGTCTATATTCAGTTCCTTTTTTCTTACCATGCAGTTTCACAGAGCCACAATCAGTTATAGAATCACACAAGCTGTTCAGACTGTAGTCAGGTCTATAGCAGTGATTGACACATCATTTCTGTTGTACTTTTGAAATCTTTTGCACTATGTCATAGGCTGCAAAGCTCAAAGAGTGTTTACTTAGCTAAATTAGAAGCTTTCAAAGTCCATGGCTAGAGAAAAGACTCTGCAGGAGGAGACTCACCATGGACAGACTAAGTGAGTGACAGCTGCTTAGAGCAATGAAAGATAAAAGACAGAGGAGAGAGAGCTGGGAGATATGGTCATAAGCAGAGAAACATGTGTGCTCTTAGAGGAGATAAAATCTTCTTTATATCCTGACCAAAGAAAAAACAACAAAGCAATGTATTTAGTCTTCATTTACCTTTCCCTACATGATAACAGCTAATCATTGTAGTGAAAAAAAACCTTTAATCTAAAATATATAGACTGTGATCTAATGTATACAAGTCAATAAAAGTAACTGAAAGTAAACAAACAAGTTATCAAGGGCTAGGCTAAAAATCATGTTATGTGTTTTATTCTTTTAAATAAATTTTGCCAAAAATTTATCTGATTATCCAGTAACATTTTGTAAGCTAATTAACATTTCTAATATTTTATTGGTATTAAATTCCAACAAATCTGGTTGTTCCCCAGATTGTTGTCAGTAAAAATATTTCCCTGACGGTCACATGCGAAAGAAAAGGGTGACTTAAGTAAACCTACACCAATTGCTTTGTTTTGTGTTTCTTCATTGTCCACTTGGGGCCAGATGGTAAAAGGTAAAAATTTCCTTTCCCCTACTTATGCTAATAAAATGTTAAATCCCACCAGTAACTGGAGATTGGACCTAAAGTTTTTTGATGACAAAACAAACTGCACTCCTCTGTCACAAACAATACAAGCTGGGACACCATGGAGAGTTAATATTTTCATGAAAAAATATGTAAGTCAAACAAGCAATTCACTGGTACATATGACTCCAGAATGTTCTAACAACAGTGAGCTGAAAATAATATCTTACGGTGGAGATCACAAGGTACAAGGGAATGTTTTCTGAGAGGATTTCTGAGAGGATTTTCTGGAGAAATATCAGTAGTCGCTAAAATATATTTTATATCAATGGTATGTACTGCATCGGTAAGGTAATTAGATGGAACAAAAGAACCTGGAAAGAACCTCTAAGATTGTTGTTGACTGGACCATAAGTTATCATGAAAAAAGAGTATCCAATTTGCTGGGGAACTATGGGTTGCAGCCCATTTTGAATAGCAGAAACTTTCACTGGATTAATTCAAAGGCATTTTCTTAGAGGGGATGATATCGTTTTTTCAAACAAACATTTCTCTAACTTGACATATAAACAATTCTGTCAGAGGTGAAGAAATATAGAGCAAATGTAAAATAATAATTTTCAAAACTTGAAAGTACATTAAGTTATTGTCTAGATAGACCAGGACTTATTGATTAAGAATATTCCTAAAGATGTAATTCACAAACTGTTGGAAACTATAAGAATATCAGAGAGAGGGGAGTGGCCTAGCATGTGATGGCGCTGGATGCCTGATTCAGGAGCTCCGTTGGAAATTTTCTTAAGCGGCTCAACTAAACCTAATTTTGCAGCCAATAAACATTGGACGGGCACGGAAAGACCCTAGAGGAAGAGAAGTGGGTGTATGCCCGAAAAACCCAAATCAGCAGCGAAGTCTACGCTGGAGTTTGGGGAGGCCCAGAGGTGCCGTGAGATAGCCGGAGGAAGGGGAAGTTCGCGCCATGCCATACCTGCAGAGGATCTCGGACGGGGTTTCCCGGCTCTAGGCGCAGGTCAGTGCAGAGACCGGCGACAGCTTTCAACACCGCCAGCAGCCTTATCCCGCTTTGTCCCGGACTCAGCGGACGCGGTCTCGGCCATGTGGGACTCCCCGGCAACAGGGCGAAACAACAGGCCCGTGAGTACACAAGGCACCCAGAGAGAGATAACCAGAGGGCACTCCATAACAACTATAGGGGTGAGACTTTGCGCCTTCATTAACAATCCCGTAAGAGCACTGTGTCCCTGCTGGGACGCTGCTCGTCCCCTGTACTTTGGGTTCATCACTGCAGACGCCATTTTGGGATCCTCTGCTTGCACATAACTGCAGCTTCTTCCTTGCTTTACCCTCCTGGGACAGCTACTAGTATCCCATTTTGTTCTTAAAGGGACATACTACTTTTTCACCGTGCTTTAACATCATATAGTCAACAGTGAATATTGCAATCAATCTTGCAGTTTCTGAAAGGACGCTGTTTGTCCCCTGTGTTTTGGGCGCATAGCGGCAGACGCCATTTTGGGAGCCCCTGCTTGCACATAACTGCAGCTCCTTCCCTGCTCTGCACACCTGGGACAGCTACTAAAATCCCATTTTGCTCTTTAAAAGAACATACCACTTTTTCACTGTGCTCAACATCATATAGTTAACAGGGAACACTGCAGTCACACCACTGTGCTGATTTATAAATTTATGTTTCCTATGAACATGGGACCAACCCCACAACACATTTGCTAAAGGCTTGGCTTCTGGCCCCTTTCTGGCCTTTCCAGAATATCTTTATTTGTAGCAAACAAGCAGTTGGAAGGGGAAAAGAAAAGAAAAGCAAAACATATATATAAAAAAATTTTATATATTATATATATTATATATTTATATATATATATATCAGCTCATGTCCTCTCACCTCAAAAGAAAAGGAAGAGGAATGCAGCAAAGAAGACCCCAAAAATAAATCCCGCACAGTTAACACAGTTTTTTCAGCACACTTCACCGGCTCTACCAATCCTTTCTCTCAACTGTCAGCCTCTCCAACACGCTCTGAATCTTAGATATGGATCCACAGACAGAGATGGCACAAACCTCGTTGATGGAGAAAACTATTTTGAAACTCTTTTCTTCCTTCTGAAAGAACCTGCAGAGTGACTTTAAACAAATGATCACAGATTCAAGGCAGATATCCAAACCTTGGTCTTCAGGGCAGACCATGTCGAAAAAAAGATGGCTGAACTAACGACCTCTCACAATCTGCTGATTGATGCCAACGCAGATCTTGAAGAAGAAGTACAGAAATTGTCTGCCAAGCTATTAGATCTGGAGGACAGAGCAAGAAGGAACAATATCCACATAAGAGGGGTTCCAGAAGCTGTTACTGATGACGCTCTTGTTCCTTTTCTGACTGACCTCTTAGCTATTGTCCTGCCAGATGCTTCCCAAACCAATCTGGAAATAGATCGCATCCATCAACTACCGAAACCCAAGCACTTGCCTCCATCTACTCCACGAGACGTAATCGCAAGAATCCACTTCTTTAGAACAAAGGACAATTTTTTCTAAAAACCCTGGAGGAAAAGAAACCCCCTTTGCCGTATCTAAATTTTTCCCGACTTTTTGGCGGGAAAACGTGCTCAAGTAAAAGGTTCTTCCTTATATTTAAAATTCTGCTTTGTTTCAAAAAAAATTTATCACTGGGGTTTCCCCGGTCATGTTGTTCGTCACTAGGAGATAAAAATAAAGTCAATTGTTTCACTCTTTCCATGGTCAAGGACCTACTCTTGTCTTGGGCCCCTGTCTTTTTTCACCCAACCCCCATTTCCTCTGAAAAAAAAACAAAAATCGGGGAACTTAAAAGTATCACCCCTTAAACAAGTTATTGTTTTTTTAAAATTTAAATGATCCTAATGTCATAATCGCAGGATTCTTAAATATAATCACTTACCATCCTTATGATACATTTTAGTTTTAAAGATTCTCTACTAAAAGAGGTGCGAATTTTTTAAAAATTCGATTCGGTCACTTCGCCGAAAATTTTTCCCACAAAATTCGTTTCGTTTTAGGGAAATTTCTTCGGGGACGAATTTGCGTTTAAAAAGCGGGCTTTTTCCAGGCGCACAGAGCCCGCAGGGGGCTGTAGAAAGTTGTTTCCATGCTTTTAAAAATGCAGAGGGAGTTTGGGTTTTGGTTTTTCATTAAAAAATGTTTGTGTTTTTGTATGAAAACGGGACAAAGACTGCCCCCCGCTCTTAGAAACGCTTCAAATTAAAATGCCCTGGGCATTTTTGGGGGCCAAAAAAATGGGCCCAAAAAAACCCGAAGCAAAAACGTTAGCCTGATAAAGTCATGGCAAAAACTGGGAAAAAAAAAAAACTGGAGGGTTTAGGTGGCAAAAATTAGTTTAAAGGTGTGGAGGTGAGGGGGGCAGCCCAAGGGAGCATGAGGTAAAGGGGCCCGGGGGGCACAAAGAATTCTGGAGGTGGCCCCAAAAAAATTTCCAGGGCCCGCAGGTGGCCCCCAATGACACAGTGTGGAGGTCACGGTTTTGGGAGCGCAAAGGGTCAGGGAGTGGCACAATGACAAAATTCTGGAGTGGCAAAAAAAGGGGTAACCAAAGAGTGGTTTTCAATGACACGTTTTGGAGGGCACGGGGGGAAAGGGGGCAAAAAGCAGCAGTTATAAGGTCGAAAGTGGGACAATGGGCACAGTGTTTGGGGGGCACGGGGAGAGCCCCCATCAGCAGAAAAGGTCAGACGGGGGCACAATGACAAATTCTGGAGGTGGGAAAAAAAAAAGAGTAGGCCACCGTGTGGAGGGCACGGCAGCAGCCACGGCAGCAGCATGAGGTCAGACAGTGGCACAATGACACAGTGTGGAGGGCACGACAGGAGTCACAGCAGCAGCATGAGGTCAGAGAGTGGCACAATGACATTCTGCAGGTGGCAAAATAGTATTAGGCCACAGAGCGGCACAATGACTGATGAGCGGAGGTCACGGCGGGCAGCAGCATGAGGTCAGGCAGTGTGGCACAATGACAGAGAGTGGAGGTGATGACAGGAGCAACAGCATGAGGTCAGAGAGTGGCACAATGACATTCTGGAGGTGGCAAAACAGTACCAGGCCGCAGAGTGGCACAATGACACAGTGTGGAGGGCACGGCAGCAGCCACATCAGCAGCATGAGGTCAGACAGTGGCACAATGACAAATTCTGGAGGTGGCAAAAACAGGAGTAGGCCACAGTGTGGAGGGCACGGCAGCAGCCACGGCAGCAGATGAGGTCAGACAGTGGCACAATCACACAGTGTGGAGCGCACGACAGGAGTCACAGCAGAAAGCTGAGGTCAGAGAGTGGCACAATGACATTCTGCAGGTGGCAAATTGAAATTAGGCCACAGAGCGGCACAATGACTGAGAGCGGAGGTCAGGGCCCGGCAGCGCATGAGGTCAGGCAGTGGCAATGACAGATTGTGTAGGTGATGACAGGAGCAACAGCTTGAGGTCAGAGAGTGGCACAATGACATTCTGGAGGTGGCAAAACAGTACCAGGCCGCAGAGTGGCACAATGACACTGTGTGTATGTCACGGCAACAGCAGCAGCAGCATGAGCACATAGAGTGGCACAATGACAGAGTGTTGAGGTGGGTGGCATTCCCAGTCCCGGGTAAGACGGTGGTAGGCGATGGAGAAAACTATCAGCGATGTGTGGCATCAGGCGGGTGGCGGGCATCAGAATAGTGGCTGAGGCAGGTAGTTTGAACCCAGACTGACGCCTAAGGCATTGGTGTGTGGAAATCCTGGCCGATCCACGCCTGATTCATCTTGACAATAAGGTAGTCGTTCAAAATTTCCAAAGTGAACATGCGGGTCTCTCTGGGGGTTAACGATGGCCCCCGCAGCACTGAACACAAGCTTGGATCCACATACTGGACCGGGCCCAGGTCAAGCTTCTCATGCAAACTCTGGCTAAGTTGCGGCCACACATCCAGTTGGCTGCCCAGTAGTCCAGAGGAATCTTCTAACTGGGGGTGGCCCAGTGTGCTATCCAAGTAGGCACACAACCTGTTGGTTCAGGGATTGATCCATGTCCTGCCTGATGCTGCCTGCTGGTGACTGCCCTCCTCACATTGGATGGGTGAATGGACGGAAGCTGCTCATTAGTGACTCCAGACTTAGGTTTCTGCTGATGGAGCTGTACTGCTCAATTCCCCACCACACTTCCCCCAGCAGCCAGCTGGCAGTAGTACATGTGAGCGCTGAGGAACCCCGGTTCTCAGACCTGTCAGAGGTTGGGACGAGGGAGATGACCGCACATAGCGCAGCGGCTCAACTGATTAAGGGAGGATTTACCTATAGTATTTGGAGTTTGTCTTCCCTCTCAATAGATGGGAAAAGGTACCATTTTGGACGACAGCGTGGGTCCAATAGGGTGGTGTGCCAGAAGGCATCCCTCTGCGGTTTGCTGACCTATTGGCTAGTCACTAAGCCAGGCAATTAAGCATGCTGCGGGACATATGCACAAGTGACCTCCGAGGGGCTCCCTGCCTCCATTTCCACATTGTATACTGCCTCGGTGCTTGGAGTCATTCTGCCTCGTCTTCCTCATCTCCATCCACCTCCTCCATGCTTGACTCCTGCTCCTTCCTCTCTTGTCAGTGGGTAGAAAATCCACTATTTCACCTGACATGCTTCGCTCAAATGATACCTCACTCCGCCTCTCCTACATTTCAGTCACCCTCGGGACTAATGTGGCACGGATGTAGTGCAAACATATCCAGTCCCCTGCCCACGACAGTTTTTCAGCAATCTGTTCCAGGAAATGAAGCAGTGGAATGACAGTTTTTCTTCCCGTAGTCCTGGCGACATGACAAATAACGTGGGCCTCTCGTATGGCCTCAACAAACGGCTGGTGATTTCACGCAGAGCTGCATGGCTGACATCAAGTTACAAGGGGGAGTACTTCTGTCTGCCTGGATCCATCAAAATCAGTTAATGGCTTTTCTCTGTTCATACAGCGGTCCAACATGTCTGCAGGCTGGAAATTACAGACGGGTGGAAAACATCGCTTATCAGAGCGTGTTGGGGGGGGGGGGGGTGGACGTTAGGCCGCTGCAACTCGTAGGAGGGTGTTCCTGGCTTTGTACGATTTGGATATAAAGTGCATGCACAGTTTCCTGGCCATTTTCAGAATGTTCTGAAGATCACGGGGAAGAAATTCAGGTAACTTTTTACAACCAGATTTGAACACTTGTGCGCCATGCAAGGCGCGATGGACACTTCCCTCTATGGTGCAGCGCGCGGACAACACATGTTCTCCTCCATTGTCCGTCACCTTGGTTCCGATTGCAGCGTTGGTCACGAGGAGAAAGCCAAACATCGATTTCTGGCCTGCTTGACGCGGTCAGCAGTTCCTCCCTGTGTGACTTCAGTTGCCGTGGCAAGCTAGGTGTAGAAACTGCGTGACTCCGATGTTGCTCCTACACTTCTGTGGTATGATGGAGCAGTACTGTGAGGCTGAGATGGTGGTGGTGGTGGAGGAGGAGGAGGCGGGACATTTGGAGCAGGAGCAGATGTTGATACAAAGTGGAGGAGAAATGCGGCGTCTCCTGTCACAAGTTGTTGGTGTGCCTGGGCAGGAAGCACATTCAACACAGCTGGGCAGTTAAAGGTACATACTGGCGCTGACCGTTTAGTTTACAGGCTCTCAGAACGTACGGCTGCCGTGTACCTTGGAACAAACCGATAAGCTTCAAGGACCTGGACCCACTTTCTGTTCTATACATTATTTATGAAGTGCTGGGTACTGCCTTTTTGGATAAAGAAAATTACGGCTTGGAACTCTTTTTTTCCATATCGGCTCGCACAAGCCATAGTTACTATGAATGGTGCAGAGATCACCAACATTTGAAAGGGGAGGACTGCAGTACCAACACTTGGACTGGCAGACACGGTCAGCGCCTGCTACTTCCTAGGGATGGTTGGACGCACTGACTGTTGTCTCTTTACTATCGCCTCTATGAACGACTGCTGGCGCAATGAGTAGCGAGGGCAGGTGGCATCTGGACGGTGAGGATGTCAAAGAGAAACAGCTGCACTTATGCAGAGGTGGTGGAGCCTGACTGGCTGAAATGGCATGCGTGCCAATGGCCGATGCTGGGGGTTTGCTGCAGCGGAGGTTGGAACCACCACACTCTTGAAGCCAGTTTCTCCAGGCCTACCGGATCGGTGACCGCTGCACCGCCCCGGTCTGTTGACGCAAGGGCCGTTGTGCCAACGGTTTGGATCCCTGGCCACGCTTCACTTTCTATTGCCACATGTATTTCTAACTAATCTTCCCATTATTCGGCTACCTCCGGTGTCTGCTTAGCAAAGAAAAGCACACCGCCGAGTAGCTGATTTACGCCACAACGCTCCGCACTGAGTGACTACTGCCGCCGCATGCTCGATTGAGCCCTGTGCCGACTACTGTCTTGGACTGCGAAAGCGGGTTTTCTACCCCGTGGCCCGCTTGGCTACCGTACCATCACACTGCTGCTACCCTGCGACTCACGGCCACACAACCCACTTGCTGGCTGTGCCGATAGCATGACTAGCGCAAGCTGACGCCCTCTATCTCTGACGATGATGACAGCCTTGCTTTTCACCCGGCTCCTAGTTGCGGTCGGCTATACATCATCATCTAATTTTGTGTTCATCGTCACTACTGTCTCCTCATTCACCGGTCTTGTTAAGCCGAGGCTGACTCTCACCACATGACCTCCCATCCCACTCTCCACATCTATAATTTGCCGGGCCTACTGCAAGAATGCTGGGGATATTGGCCCCCATTCTTCGCTGCAAAGTAGCCTGCTGAATGCCCTCCTCAAATTGTTCATTCCTCGCTATTTTAGGGCGCTGGAGCCCAGACCACATAGTAGATCCCTGGCTGAGGGAACTGGATGGGGGATGTGGCGGGCTGACGGACTGGTGAGGGCCGCTGACAACGCTCCCGGGGCCATGCACATCTAAGTTTTGTGTATGAGTGTTCCAGAATCTTGGCTTGGCGTTGTCAGATGTGATCTGGGAGGAAGATGGATGACCTAGTAACCAATCAAGAAACCTTGGGTTGCTGAAAACACACGGCCGCTAGATGACAGTCGGCAGTTGTGGCCTCACCGGAGTGACCCCTGCTGCGACGTCCCCTTGCTGTGCTGCGACACCTGGGCCCGTTTTCAGAATGTTTTTCTGTGGCCACGCCACTCGCAGTTGCAGAGCCTGACCACCTCTCTGTATGACATACTGTTTGTTTCTAATAATGTACAGACCACTGTTTGATGAAGCTATCTGTATATGGATAAATATACCACAATGTTTTTTGACTCCAAAGAACCCAGATAACAAGCATTGGGTAACCTTGGATATAAATTGTCTCACAACTTGGCCCTGGAAAAATTTAATTGTATGTGTCGTTTACAAACACTGTGCTGTGTTTTACTTAAATGTTAAAAGCCACAAAACATGGCTCTTAATAAACACTTTCGCTTGTGGATTATGCTACAAGGAAAAATGTATTTATTTCGGTATTGTTGAAAAAGACGGTTATTTTTCGTCTGCACAAGCAGCAATTACAACGCTTAATTAACCCCCTGGATGTAAATTGCGCAATAGAAACTTGAGCCACCACTAACTAGTAGCTCTTGTAGCGTTTACCTATGGTGTATTTTCTACCGCCACACAACAAGGATTTAAAATTGTATTTAACCTTTTGATTGTGAATTTGGCTACCAAAAAAAATATATATATTGGCGTTGAAATAGACGGTTTTATTTTTGTGCAGCACACCAGCAAATATACAACGCTTAATTAACCCTGGATGTAATTTGACGCCATAGGAATTGAGCCACCACAAACTTTGTAGCATTTGTAGCGTATTACAATGGCGTATTTTCATTCGCCAACACAACAACGAGATAAATTGTACTAACCTTTGCTTAGTGAATTAGGCTACAAGAAAAATATATATATTTGGCGTTGGGGAAAAAGACGGTTTATTTTTGTCAGCACAGCAGCAAAACAGAAGCTTTAATTAACACCCTGGATTGTAAATTGCGCGAATAGATTGAGCCACACAAAAACTAGTAGCTTTTAGCGTTTTTCAATGGCGTATTTTCCACTCCGCAACACAAAAGAGATAAAATTGTAATTAACACTTTGCTTGTGAATTAGGCTACCAAAAAAACATTTATATATTTGGAGTTGAAAAAGACGGTTTACTTTTTTGTCAGCACACCAGCAAACGCGCTTAATTAACCCCCTGGATGTAAATTGCGCATATAGAATTGAGCCACCACAAAATAGTTAGACTTCTGTAGCGTATTACAATGGGCTATTTTCTTACGCAACACAACAAGAAGATAAAAATTGTAATTATAACATTTGCTTGTGAATTAGGCTACAAAAAAAATATTTATATTTGGCGTTGAAAAAGAGGTTTATTTTTGTCAGCACACAAGCAATCAACGCTTTAAATTAACCCCTGCGGATGTATATTGCACGCAATAGATTGAGCACCACAAACTTGTAGCTTTGGTAGCGTATTTACTATGGGCGTATTTTTAGCAACACAACAAGAGATAAATTGTAATAAACCATTGCTTCGTGAATTAGGTACCCAAAAAAAATATATATATTTGGCGTTGTAAAAGAACGGTTTATTTTTGCAGCACAGCAGTCAAAAACAACGCTTAATTTAACCCTGGATGTAAATGCGACACTTGAATTGAGCACAACAAACCTAGTAGCTTTGTAGCGTATTACAAATGGCGTATTTTCTTACGCAACACAACAAGAGATAAAATTGTATTTAACCTTTGCTTGTTGAATTAGGCATATAACCAAAAATAAATATATATATTTGGCGTTGAAAAAGACGGTTGATTTTTGTCAGCATCAGCAGGCAAAATCATCGCTTAAATTTACCCTGGATGTAAATGCGCAAATGAATTGAGCCACCACAATAAAACTAGGTCAGCTTTGTTAGTCGTATATCAATGGCGTTTTTTATACGCAAAACAACCAAGAAGATTAAAAATTGTAATTAACCTTTGCTTGTGTATTAGGCTAACCAAAAAAAAAATTTACTATTTGGCCGTTGAAAAAGACGGTTTTATTTTCTTTGTCAGCACACCAGCAAAAAACAACGCTTTTAATTAACCCCTGGTTATGTAAATTGCGCAATAGAACTTGAGCCACCACAATACTTGTAGCTTTGTTAGCGTGTTACAATGGCGTATTTTCTACGCCAACTCAACAAGAGATAAAATTGTAATTAACCTTTGACTTGCTACGACATTAGGCTACCAAAAAAAAATATATATATTTTGAGTTGAAAAAAGACGGTTTATTTTTGTCAAGCACATCAGCAAAACATCACGCTTAATTAACCACTGGATGTAAATTGCGCATAGAATTTAGCAGCCAAAAAAGAAGTGTATTTGTATTGTAAAAACGCAGGTTTCTTTAAATGTATAAAACAGGAAATGGCTTAGATTCCACTTGGAATTGAATGTATTTGCTTGCTGCGTGCGCAGAAACACTGGATTTCAGATCCAATAACCTCAAAATCAGAAATAGAACATTCAGAGAACAGTCTATAGAGGACAAGCTGAGACACCCCACAAAATCGCTGTGTAAAAAGTAGTTCTTCAGAAAGCGGCTATCACCCGCAGCAGCACCTTCCCTGTCAGTACTGTTGAGAGGAGTGATCGAGTCCCCTGCGGCGCGCTCGGTCTTATATAGTGCCGGTGAGTCACAGATAATCCCCGCGCGGTCTCTGATCTGGCTTCATCTACTGTACATGTCACTGCAGGCTATGCCCTTCTTCCTACCCAGAGTGCTTTGCCCATGTAACGCCCAATGTTGCTTCGCAGCCATTTTATCAATGAAATGAAACACTTCGTTCCACACCCGAAGTACCCACAAAAGTTCTCGACTTCAGTTCCGAAACCGGTAGTTTTCCTGAAATCTAAACGAATTCCACTTCGTTAGAATCGATTCGCCCATCTCTATTCTCTACCTTAATGTTTGCTTTCTATTATTTATGCATAAGGTTTTAAGCAAAAGCAAGAGAATCTTTTTGCAATGTTGCATGTGGCACAGTCCTTTTGGGGTACAGACCGACTAAGATCCTAGTACTTAAAATACATTTTCTCATTTATTTTGGACAATGTACATTTTGTTTTATTGTCTTTCATCTGCATTTTATAATAATCAGCATTATTTCCATTCATTTAAATATATGACTATATTTTGAAAAAAAAGGAATGCCAGTAGAAATATGGCTATATATAAAATTATGTGGGTAACTCAATGCAATAAAATTGTACTCTACATTCAGGACCAATTATCTTCTGAAAGAATAGGGATCCCAATGTATTAATAATTGATGTCTCATTCTTGCAATAAAATAACGTGAAACATGTAATTACTGGACTAAATAATTCTGCCTACACTTTATATCAGGTTAATTAGACATATAATAATAAATTGCGACATGTAAGAATCCTGGTGCTGACAGGCCAGTTCTAAATTGCTTTAAAGCAGTGTATAATGCACCAGAATGTATGAACTGTTCTTCTGGAAGTTTCATACTTATAGGCGGCAGTCTAGTGCCAATACGCAAGTCTGGCTCTGGCTCAGGAACACCTTTAACTGGTCTGGCAGTTCTAACTGTTCCGCTGCATAGTTTGGGCTCATATAAGATAACACGTAAATGTGACGTCAATCTATGAATTGCTGTGATACGCCCTCAGAATCTCCCCTAATTTTGGCGCATTTAAAAGTGTCTTTTGGTGCATTACAAGGAATTTTCGCGGGCACAAATTTGGATTGCCACCTGTTCATACATTCGTTTGCTCAAAGTTATTACCAAGTTTTTGTGTATACTTTGAGCCAAAACGAATGTATGAAGGCCTGTTCATAGATGCAGGCCCGTTCATAGATGTCGCCCTATAAGTTTTTCTTGAGACATTTGGCATGTTTCATAACTAGTCATACATTAACAATAAAAATTTAAAACGAAATCTTGCAAGACATTTTTATAACAACACTGAACACTGAACACCATATCAACAATAACTTGGCTCTTTTTGGCTTGGCAAACATGTCCATACTTTAAGCCTACAGTATAACTACTGTAGATTATTATTTAATTTAAGTAATGAAGGTTTCACATTTCTTATAGAGTACATTCATACAATCTAGTGTTTTTATATCATAAGTATTCTTTATTCTAAATAAACACAAACAGTAAACCTATAATATTTTTTCGACAGTACCTTTTTAATTTTTTTCCGAAAAACTTTAACTAAAGATTAATATTCATTATTGGATTTGAAATATACCACTCCATAGACTAGATTTTTTTTAAGCTGTTTATTAAATATAAAATTCTTTTTACCGTAAGAAACAAATGACCTCTGGGCTTGGAAACAAATGGAATAAAGGACAATATCCTAGATTTTCTCCATCAATGAATATTTAAAATGACTATTTAGGTATAGCAGGTATGATATGATTCAGGGCGCATATTTTTAAGACAATGTTACTCTCCAGATGTATCCACATCCTCTTAAGATTGCAATCTCTTCTATAACATAATCAAATTTTGCCATTAGACCATAAAATGGCAAAAGAAAATCAATCTACAAAATTCCTAACTTTGGATAGGAAAAATAAATTGTTTAAAACATTGTAAATGTTTTGAAATAATCTGCTGGAATTGTTTTAGTTATGTAAATGTTATTATATTCCATATTTTCTGTATCTCTTACATTTTAAGGCTAAAGAACAGAAACGGATAAGTGAAGCCTTCCTGGAATAAATTAATCAAATTCTACATTTTACAAATATGGTGGTTATTACTATGACAATATTTTGCATAACTATCCCAGGTAACTAAGGACATAGAGAAAGTTATTTTCTTTGATTATATAATATTATGTTATTTATTACATATAATGTTTTATAAAATATAGAGATTGTTAATAGAACCAAGATCAGAGATGGCACCTAACAACATTTTTCAGGCCTTTTTGCAATTTACCAACAAATTGGTACAGTGATATTTATTGTTGTACTGCCCGCAACCAACAGCTTAGAAAGTTGTGTAGCAAGTGCACTTCATCTCTGTACATTAATATAACAGGTAAACAAGCATAAGCATCAATCAGGTTAGCAGATCTAACAGCTGTCTGAACATAGCCATCACTTCCACCTAGCAGTGATGGTAGTTATTCATCACTGTGGATGATGGAAGCAGGAGAGAAGACAATTTATTGTGGGTCAATAAAAGACCAAAACAATGAAGGAATAGATACAAGAGAGTCAAGATTAAAAGGCCATGTGTTTTATTTTTTTAGGAGTTTAACAAATACAGAGCAATTATAAGATTAGCAAAGTAATTTTGTTTTCCCTGGCTTTCAAGAATGTTAAATTCTGTATAATTTCTAGATCATTCGTGTGGTTAAAAAAACAGAAATTGGTTGCCATTAGTGTTGAGCGATTATTATCGACAAAGTTGAAATCGGCACAGTTTTTATGTTGATCGAAATTTTTAGATCATGCGATAATTTAGGTTAAAATCTGTGCATCATCTATTAAGATCGCGCCATTTTCGGCGCTTCCTGTCATTTTGGCGGCCAGCAAATCAGCTTACAGAATAGAGCAGGGTGAGATTTGTGTGCGACGTCATGACTGGGATGTGTATGGTTGCGATTGGCTGGAAAAATCACATGACCTCGTTTTACATAGAACAGCATTTCCTGTTCAGCCTCAGTGTCTCTCTTCTTGTGTCCAAACAGCTCAGCGAAATTATTCTATTTCTTCACAGAGAAACCTCTACTATTAGCTGTGATCCTTACAATTTAGTTAGATTAGAGATTGGAAGATTTTATGTAGTTAGGTAGAGAATTTTAAAGGAGCATCTACCGCTGTAAAGTCACGGGAGGTAGAAGGGGGGGCCTCGCGGGCGAACACAGACAAGCTCTATAAAGAATACTGGATAAAGTTCACCAAGACTTAGTGTAGACATTGCACTGCAATAGCTTTATTATTAACAGTTTTCTATTGAAATATTTCCTGGATATTGGGCAGCCTGAACTTATAGGATACACATCTTTTCTAGTAACTGCAGGTCTCTTTGTTAGGTGCAAAACTCACTTTTATTATCAGTATACATTTCAGATAGGTGTTCATTTTCAATTTTGCCCATTCCATCTTTGTTGATATATCCACCTTGTACTTAAATTTGAATCCAGCAATTTTATAGTCACCACAGGTGAATTGAAAGGTGCCAAAAATATCTTGTATTATACGAATACATAACAGATACGTGGTTTTTTGACTTTGGCGCACTACAGCTCTGTTCGTTGAGGCAGCTTGCACTTAAATTTGAATCCAGCAATTTTATAGTCACCACAGGTGAATTGAAAGGTGCCAAAAATACAGTTAGGTCCATATATTTTTGGACACTGACACAAGTTTTGTTTTTTGTACCGGTTTACTGAAACATATTCAAGTTATAGCTATATTATGGACATGGACATAAAGCTCAGACTTTCAGCTTTCATTTGAGGGTATCTACATTAAAATTAGATCAAGGGCTTAGGAGTTTCAGCTGCTTAACTTGTGCCACCCTGTTTTTAAAGGGACCAAAAGTAATTGGACAAATTAAATAATTGTAAATAAAATGTTACTTTCTAATACTTGGTTGAAAACCCTTTGTTGGTAATGACTGCCTGAAGTCTTGAACTCATGGACTATATGCTGTTTCCTTCTTTTTAATGCCCTGCCAGGTCTTTACTGCAGCGGTTTTCAGTTGCTGTTTGTCTGTGGCCTTTCTGTCTGAAGTATAGTCTGTGACAAGTGAAATGCTGCTCAATTGGGTTGAGATCAGGCGACTGACTTGGTCATTCAAGAATATTCCACTGCTTTGCTTTAATAAACTCCTTGGTTGCTTTAGCTTTATTTCATTTAAGTCATTGTCCATCTGTATTATGAAACACAGACCAATCAGTTTCCCTGCATTTGGCTGGATTTGAACACACAGTATGTCTCTGAATTCCTCTGAATTCATCTGGCTGTTTCTGTCCTGTGTTACATCATCAATAAACACTAGTGACCCAGTACCACTGGCAGCCATGCACGCCCAAGCTATCACACTGCCTCCGCCGTGTTTTACAGATGATGTGGTATGCTTTTTTCTTTCCATCATTGTAGTAGAGGTTGATCTTGGTTTCATTTGTCCAAAGAATGTTCTTCCTGAACTGTGCTGGCTTTTTTAGATTTTTTTTTTTAGCAAAGTCCAATCTAGCATTTTTATTCCTGAGGCTTATGAGTGGCTTGCACCGTGCAGTGAACCCTCTGTATTTACTTTCATGCAGTCTTTTCTTTATGGTAGATTTGGATATTGATGCACTTATATCTTGGAGAGCATTCAGATACATACTGTATGCTCAAATCCAACCAAATGCAGCCAAACTGACTGGTAGGCATTTCATAATACAGATGAACAATGACCCAAAACATAAAGCCAAAGCAACCCAGGAGTTTATTAAAGAAAAGAAGTGGAATATTCTTGAATGGCCAAGTCAGTCACCTGATCTCAGCCCAATTGAGCAGCATTTCACTTGTTAAAGACTAAACTTCAGACAGGAAGAAGCACAAACAAACAGCAACTGAAAACCGCTGCAGTAAAGGCCTTGCAGAGCATTCAAAAGGAGTAAACACAGCATCTGGTGATGTCCATAAGTTCATGACTTCAGTCATTGCCAACAAAGGGTTTTCAACCAAGTATTAGAAATTAACATTTTATTTACAGTTATTTCATTTGTCCAATTACTTTTGGTCCCTTTAAAAACAGGGGGGCACATTTTAAGGATCTGAAACTCCTAAACCCTTGATCTAATTTTAATGTGGATACCCTCAAATGAAAGTTGAAAGTCTAGACTATATGTCTATGTCCATTATATAACTATAACTTGAATATGTTTCAGTAAACAGGTGCAAAAACAAAATTTGTGTCAGTGTCCATATATATATGGACCTAACTGTATCTTGTATTATACGAATACATAACAGATACGTGTTTTTTGACTTTGGCGCACTACAGCTTTGTTCATTGAGGCAGCTTGCACTTAAATCTGAATCCAGCAATTTTATAGTCACCACAGGTGAACTGAAAGGTGCCAAAAATATCTTGTATTATACGAATACATAACAGATACGTGTTTTTTGACTTTGACGCACTACAGCTTTGTTCATTGAGGCAGCTTGCACTTAAATTTGAAGCTGTGCCGGAGGCAGCGGAGGAGGAGGAGGAGGTATTCCTAGACACCGACGTTACCGACGTCCCTGCCTTGGAAAGAGGTTGGCGCGAATTTGAGGCGGAGGAGGAGATGAGGAAGATCAGTTTGCTAGTGCCCCTCGACCCAGAGGCTTGGGAAATCAAGGCTCCATCTCTCACATGAGTGCTTGGATGCTCCATTTCCTCCAACATGATCCTCGCATTAAGGCCATCAAAATGAACAACAGTTACTGGGTGGCCACCCTCCTGGATCCCCGGTACAAAACAAAACTCAGCACTTTCCTTCCACCCACCCAAATAGAGAGTAAAATGCAGGAAATGGAGACCTTGCTGATTGATCAACTGGAGACATCTGTTGCGTCTGCTTCACGTTCCCCAAATGTCACGGTGGAACAACATCAGCGACGTGACAGCAGTAGAGTGCCAAGTAGCCGTAGCGGCAGCAGCAGCAGCAGCAGGCAAGGTGGCAGAAGCCTAATGGGTGACCTCTGGCAATCTTTATTTACCACCTCACCAACGCATGCAATGCAGGGCACACATCCAACACACAGAGACCAGCTTAAGATCATGGTACACGACTATCTGCGTCTCAACATCGATGTTTTTGTATGTGTTCGGGACCCAATAGACTTCTGGGTATTCAAAATGGACGAATGGCCCGAGCTCGCTCGCCACGCCATAGAGGTGTTGTCCTGCCCAGCAGCCAGCGTCATATCTGAGCGGACCTTCAGCACAGCTGGAGGAGTCATTACAGACAAACGCATCCGGCTTTCCACAGATAATGTGGATCGTTTGACTTTCATCAAGATGAATCAGGCATGGATCTCTGATGATGTTGTGGCCCCAATTGCCGAGGTCACCGATTAGTTGCCGGTCTACTTCACATTCCTCTTCAAACAGAAATGGTCCTCTTGAAACTTTTTTTTAAAATGATCATTTCTTACTGCAATTTTTATTCTCTTTTCCCAACAGTTCATTTTGCTGGTTTTGCTGTGAGGAGACTGTAAAAGACAGCAAGGTTTCATGACAACACCGTATTCCATTACTCACTTTATCTTTAGAAGTTTTCGCATTGTCAATGGTTTTGAGGTCATGTTGCTGTGAGATACAGCTATAATTATGGTCCTTTGGAACAGAAATGTGGCTTTTAAGTGCCATTTCTCCCTCACAATTTTTAATAGTGGCTGAGAAGTCATATTTATAATTTTTTGGGGTCATGTAGCTGTGAGATACAACAATAATCATGGTCCTTTGGAACAGAAATGTGGCTTTTAAGTGCCATTTCTCCCTCACAATTTTTAATAGTGGCTGAGAAGTCATATTTATAATTTTTTGGGGTCATGTAGCTGTGAGATACAGCAATAATCATGGTCCTTTGGAACAGAAATGTGGCTTCTAAGTGGCATTTCTCCCTCACAATTTTTAACAGTGGCTGAGAAGTCATTTTTATAATTTTTAGGATCATGCTGCTTTGAAATGCAGCAAACTACACGTCCTATTATTAAAAAAATGTTGTTTCTAACAGACATTTGTTCTTCACAATTGTCCAAAGTGGCTCAAGGTCATGCTTTGAATTTTTGGGGGCATTTTGCTTTGAAATGCAGCTATACTACAGGTCCTATTATAAAAAAATGTTGTTTCTAACAGACATTTGTTCTTCACAATTGTCAAGAGTGGCTCAAGGGTGATGGTGCTGTCAGAAACAGGAATAGGTAGGACACTGTTAATGGACACATATTGCAAAATGACTTGTTTTTGCAAGATCTTTAACATAGCTATCAATCCCTGTATTGAGACAACCCATTTAATACAATGAAAAAAGGGAGGTACAGGAAAACTTGACCAGATGTAGGTTATTCAGAGGACATGGAGTATGGAGCACGGACAGAGAACAAAGTACAGAGACAATTTCCTCCAGCACGTTGAGTAAAATAAGAAAAAGAATGCCAAGAAAAAGGGCACCTGGGTGGAACAGGAGCATTAACCACCAGTATTTCCAAGTGAAGCTCAATTGGTCCGCACTCATACGGAGGGGCAAGCGCTACCCAGGGCAGGGACAGTATATGTCCAGTGAAACTAAAATGGTGTTGAAAGACTCCTATTTCCGGCACTTTTTAATCTATGGGTCAGACAGGTTTAATGGTCATTCTGCGGTACAGGACGGATATAGTTAATGTCCAGTTCAACTAAAATGGTGGTTGAAAGACTCCTTTTCCCGGCACTTTTTAATTTGGGGGTCAGACAGGTTTAATGGTCATACTGCGTTCCAGGACAGGTATAGTCAATGTCCAGTTCAACTAAAATGGTGGTTGAAAGACTCCTTTTCCCGGCACTTTTTAATCTGTGGGTCAGACAGGTTTAATGGTCATTCTGCGGTACAGGACAGATATAGTCAATGTCCAGTTCAACTAAAATGGTGGTTGAAAGACTCCTTTTTCCTGCACTTTTTAATCTGTGGGTCAGACAGGTTTAATGGTCATTCTGCGGTACAGGACAGATATAGTCAATGTCCAGTTCAACTAAAATGGTGGTTGAAAGACTCCTTTTTCCGGCACTTTTTAATCTGGGGTAATGCAGGTTTGGGGCTCATGCTGTGGCCCAGGACAGGTATAGTCAATGTCCAGTGAAACTAAAATGGTGGTTGAAAGACTCCTTTTTCCGGCACTTTTTAATCTGGGGTCATGCAGGTTTGGGGGCTCATGCTGTGGCCCAGGACAGGTATAGTCAATGTCCAGTGAAACTAAAATGGTGGTTGAAAGACTCCTTTTTCCGGCACTTTTTAATCTGGGGGTCATGCAGGTTTGGGGCTCATGCTGTGGCCCAGGACAGGTATAGTCAATGTCCAGTGAAACTAAAATGGTGGTTGAAAGACTCCTTTTCCCGGCACTTTTGAATCTGGGGGTCATGCAGGTTTGGGGCTCATGCTGTGGCCCAGGACATGTATAGTCAATGTCCAGTGAAACTAAAATGGTGGTTGAAAGACTCCTTTTTCCGGCACTTTTTAATCTGGGGTCATGCAGGTTTGGGGCTCATGCTGCGTTCCAGGACAGGGATATTCAATGTCCAGTTCAAGTAAGATGATGGTTCAAATCATACTGCCTTCTGGCACTTTTTAATTTGTGGGTGATGCAGGTTTAAGGGTCATGCTGTGGTACAAGACAGGGATAGTGAATGGTGTGTGATTTTTTTTCTGTGGCTTTTATAACCTAAGTGTGTTGCCTAAGATGTAGCACGTATACATTTGACTGTTGTGGATGTTAATTCCAGCTTCTCCAGCCCTGTTTGGGTGTAAGAATGAAGGTGTTGTTGCTCTCCCATAGACTTTAATGGTCATCGCTCATAATCGACCACTCACTATCGACTATCTTGTCGATGATGGTCGACTATCGACCATCGACCGATGTCGATGGTCAACGTAATCGCTCAACACTAGTTGCCATGTATATAATACTGATGCTGTATTTATCAAAAAGCATAGACATTTCTTAGAGTTACTCAAAAGTTCAAATACACCAAAATCTGCTTTTAGAGCAGGTGTAGCAAAACAGAAGTGATTGATGGTAAAGTAATTGCAGTTTACATACATATGTATCAGGGTCTAAACTCAGAATTTGTCTAATAAAAGTAGAGTATATGTGGTATATGTAATAACCTGTAAATGGCAAAAACACCAACTTCACTTATGACTCCTATATATATTG
Source organism: Phyllomedusa bahiana (assembly GCA_025379985.1). Classification (NCBI taxonomy): domain Eukaryota; kingdom Metazoa; phylum Chordata; class Amphibia; order Anura; family Hylidae; genus Phyllomedusa; species Phyllomedusa bahiana. The sequence continues at coordinate 27,455 of JAODAL010015253.1, forward strand.
GCAGATATGTTGCCTATCAAAGCCAAAGATAAACTCAGGAAATACTGTTAAAAATGAAAATAACAGAATATGCAAAATCAGCAAGACTTAAAAAACTAAGCTCATGGCCTAAAATGTTTACATTTGATTTTGTTCGGGATGTTTGTCTCCCACTTTAGTCCTACACCAAATGAAATGTTCTTTGTGACCATTGCAAAATGAAATGCATATGCCAACTTCTTTATGATATTAAAAAAAAAGTTTCGTTCAGTGAGTCTAGTTGATCAACTGGCTGCATGGAGGCATGGTGTCATGTTATTTTATAATCATCTACACCTATTTAAATGTTTATGTGTGTTTTCCTGAAGTATTTTTTATTGCATTCTATAAATTGTATTCTTGATGACTGTGACCTCAATGTAAAGTTATAATATGAGGCTTTAAGGATCAATTACGCTTTATGAATATATTATGTTGCCCTTTTATTTCCTGAGACATTTCTGATTAAAGATCTCCTATGGAGAATCATTTGACTATTTTGGAAGTTATCTCATTTAAATTTTTAATTAAACTTCAAAGAACATTTGAACTAATATACTAATATAATTAGGGCAGATAACTGCTATACTAAGATTAATTATATAGTTACTTGCATCATATGGAAATTTCATATGTTCACATAAATTTTTTTAAATATCCACATATAAAGCAATGAAACAAAATATTTATAGTTTAGAATATTGTATGGCTATAACCATGATAGTGCTTGTGATGATACAATTCATTATAGAGTCCTGGAATGTACAAAATGTTATTTAAATCTTACACTTAGGATTTTGTTAACTTTTTTTTAATGCAAAATGTTAAAGTATAAACATTTTTCATTATAATTTACAAATTTTAAAATAAGCATTTAATTTTTACAAAGTGATCACTAATTTACTCTTATGTGTCTCCTTTTTTCTTGATATTTATGGGAACTGTAGAAAATAAATGGTTAAAAACCATAAAAGTTGACAAAACCCACAGCTTTTGACAATAGCCACAAAATAACACTTCAACATTAAATAGATGTTAGTACTATCTATAAACTTTTTAAGGTTGTGTTCAAATTGATGTTGAGGGCCACGTTCAGAGTCTTGCCTCTGTTTTTTCAGATTCAACAGCAAGAATCAGTATCAGAAACCCTGGGCATGGCAGGCCTAGAGCTATTGTTTCATGGAGAAAAGCAGAGAAAGAGACGCAGAGAGCAAGATTCATGTGGAGTATATGTAGCCATGTACAGTAGCTGTAGTGTGGTTCCCAAAAATTGCTTGCATTGGTGGACCCAAGGTACCCCATTCAGACACTGCAAAAATACCACAGCTTGCAGAGCTATCATTACCACCATATTGATGAAAACCACAGCGGACCCCATTCTAAGTCAAAGGGTCCATTAGGCATCATTGGGACGGCATACAATTGATCTAACACTGCGTTGTGAGTTCTGTTATGAAAATCCACACTGTAAATGTAAACAGAGCCCACTTTAATTATTGGCTTTCAAACCCTTGTTTGATGCAATGATACTTTGTAATTCAGACATAAAAATAAAACTTTTTAAAAGTGAATATGCACTTTAAGCTGCTGGGAAATTGTCAACATGTTGGTCATACACATAAAAGGGGTAAACTAATAATTACTCTTGGAAGACTATATTATTTTTAGAAACAGTTGCTTGTCATTTGAATAACGTTCTAGTGAATATTATGTGTTTTCACTTTAAACATGTATATATTGTTAATCCTATACTAACCACCAAAACTGCAAGAAAGCAATATAAATTTATTAAATCTTTATTATCAGAATACATATACCATTTTTATAAAATAAATAAATTAGTTCATAGAAGTGGGAGAGCAAAAAATAATGCAACCACTAGGGCGAATGCATAGTCATACAATAATATTTAATGCATAGAAATAAGTGATCTTATTTGGATAAACCTTTATGCGCAAAAATATATTAAATAATTCAACAACACTCAAAATGATTATACAGTGCAAGTGCAAATGAGTGCAATTACAATGGAATACTTAAAAAAAAAATCCACAAGAAAATGACCAAGTGCAAACAAATAAAAATAACACAAGTGTGACAATGTATGACCTCCCAAAAGACACACAGCACCTCAACGTGCATGTCATTGATACTTCTTCAGGAGGTGATTCCAACTATCCCCAGACCAATCACATATAGCAAGCAAAATTAATGTAATCAATAAAAACACCTGTGGCTGCAGTCTCCTTCCCATAACATGTACAGGGAAACAGGATCTGGCGGCGTACATGACATCACCGAAGTCTGTCCCCTAATAGGCTAAAATGCCTGTCAATAATGAGTATAAACATACATGTGCTAGAAGTGACATAGCGACACTACGCAAGGAGATGACAGACCAAACATTACATGAAGAACAGAATTCTAGAATAATTACACCACATTCGCAAAAGCAGTACACTAACATATATTTCCTGTAAACATAAAGGCACTACAGAGAATAAAAAATGGGGAAGTATGGAAAGGATAAGTAAGAAAGACATTTTTAATAAAGAGGTGATGCCCTAAATAATATAATATGTGAGCGAGTGAATAGAAAAGGGGGTGGGAAGATAAAATATTAAAAAAAAATTACAAAAAACAAATAAAAATATATGATCATAAAAAATATATAATTAAGCAAAAAACTCATTATATAATTACACCTTAACCCGATACATCAATAAATAAATAAGCCATGTAAAGTAACATATATTTTCATATATATTTATCCAAAAAGGAATAGTATAATATTAAAAATATTATAAGCGAATAAATAATGCATAGATGTATAAACAAAGTAGTGATGGCGTATAGTAAGTAAATGACGCAAGGAAAAAAATTATGCAAGGGAAAAAAAGATTATATACTTTATATTTTATCAATACATATATACACAGGTCATACTCAAGCCCACATGATTTCCATAGACAAAAGACATAAGACAGGAGAGTCTTGTAGCACTTCAAAGACAGTTGTCTGTTAGACAAAAAATCTAAACAGTCAAACAAAAATAAAATAATGTGGAGATTACACAAAGAGAAAAAAAAAGAATTGCAAAATATAAATCTTAGAAAAGGACAAACTAACAGATTCACCTTTGGGTGCCATTGCATTCATTTTTGCTACTAGAGATGCACTAGGTCTTATTTTTAGGGGATGTCTTATTTTTCCATGCATGAACAAGAATTCACATTTGAACCCCATGAAGTAACAGGAGACTAAAATACAAACACTTTCTCAAATATGCTTCATTAGGAAAATCAAAGCATTTCACCTGTGATTCAGTTCTTTAGAAAAAAGCACTGGCTCTTTAAGACAGCTCTGAAGTCGGCCAAGTCGGAACCTGACAGCTTGATGGATCACTTATTGTGAAGACAGTGCTTCTGAGATAGGAGAGTCCACTGTGCAAGGGGGAGCCTGTAAGTAAATATCATATTTACACCAGCAGCATTGTCATATAGATGTCACTGTGCTGTGGAGGAGGAGGCTGAAGCAACAGGTAAACCCTGTTACACTATGTCTTCCATGTGCTGTACCTGTACTGTATGTAGTGGTGGACTCAGATCGCCCTATGCAACTATGTCGTCAGCTCCCCCTGCACAGATGGTATCTTTCACAGCCTTGGATCTCCTGACTTACAAAGTGAAAGTAAGAACCTGTTCCCTTGTAAAACTGAGGGAAATCCACTGGATTGCTAATGACATGTATTTGAGGTAAGTCTACTTTCACCTACTATCAATGTGTGTGATTGTGTGGAGGTGATAGGTGCTCTTGTAGCAATGACTGCCACTAGATCTTATTTTCAGGGGAGGCCTTATATTTCTAAGCTTGAAAAAAATCGCACTAGGTCTTATTTTTGGGGGATGTCTTATTTTCAGGGAAACACAGTAGCAGGACTATCTATTTTGTTTCCCTTTGAGCTAGAGATTTTTGAGAATCACCATCCCGGATATTTGCATATATTTTATCAACACCTATTGCCTTGAATCCTGATGAGTCAGATCCATGTTGTAGTTTAAAGTGTCATAGGATAGTGTGTAACTGTTCAAGGTCATCAATCTCTTTTGAAGCCAAAATACCCAGTACTTGTTCTCTTGTACATCATCTCAATTGTTTGGTCATGAGACACACATAATTTTGTATGCTTTTCCATTTGTAGAGTCAGAAAAAATGTTTGAATTCACAATATTTAACCAGCTCACACATTTTCCATAGCTGAAACATCCCCATTTTGGACATTCCTTCTAAAAACTCTTATAATCTCAGATGGAGAAATAAAAACCTTTTATATTTTAAATTAGGTTTCTATTCACAGAAACAAGGCACTGCGATGGGGGTGTTTGTGCGCCTTCATATGCAAACCTTTAGGAAGCATACCACAGTGAACGCATTATTACACACAAAATCATTTCACCCTTGTCATTTTATTAGAAATATTCCTACTGTACAGTTTCTACAAATAAAGAGGATTTGTTCTACAAATGAAACATTTAACAATCAAGCAAACAATTTAGCTGGTCAGTTTCTTGCCAGAGCCATATTTTGTGTTTCAAACAAGGTTAGGATGATTGTTCAGTCTTCATTGCTTATGACGGAAAGGATGAGAAAAATGGATTTTCAGATGAAGTCAGGTTTCTTTGCACTTATCATCCCAGATGTAATGAGATATGGGAGATCTTGGAGACATTTTGGCTAATTTTACACACTGGTAATTGAATGTTTTATCTGAAACACCAAAGAGTATATTCAGGCGATCCGAAAACATAAGGGACATGTTGGTCCATAGTTTATTCTCCACTGGCTATTACAAGAGCTTTTGGAAGAAAAGGTCCAAAATGTGGATGTTTCAGCTGTGGAAAATGTACAGAGCTTGCACGATCAGAGCATGGAACCAGCCAGATATTACAGATGGCCCCACGCTCTGTCAGTCCCGGTAAATTGCAACTGCGACAGGTAAGGGAACTTCCTAATTCTCCATCTACACCCACTGCCATATGGTCCCAGGATGTCGATGCCTGCCTGACAGCATAGCATAGTGAGTGACGGTAGTAATACATAGCAGTGCAGCTATGTATTATAACAGTGATGTAAATAACACTAATTCGGGTTATATATGGGATGAGTAAAAAAACTGTAAAAAGTAAAAAAAAAAGGTAGAACAAATAAATAAAATACAAACACGTACAGCATCCTTTTCCCGTTACAAATGGCAATCGCCCAAGAAAGGATAAAAAATAAACTATACATAATTTTTATCTCCACACGCTTCATGACCTAGCCTATAAAACTGTCATGTTACTAAACTCACACAATGAATGTCATAAAAGAACTGTGAGTGTTGCAATTTTTTTTATCTCACAGCACGTAAAATGGAATAAAAGTGATCAAAAAGTCTTACAAATGCCAAAGTGATACCACTGAAAACATCTGTTTGTCCTGCAAAAAAGAAGCTCTTACACAGCTCTGTAAACAGAAAAATACAAACTTTGTGGTGATTCACAAATTTTGTTTTAGACAATGAAAACACTATTTTTTAAAGGGCAACAACATAAAAAAACTATTTACATTGAGTACCTCTAACTGACCAAGGTAGTGGATCTGCTGGGCCACCGCAAGTGGTGGTACAGGCCACATCAGGGAGCGGGGTCTAAGTGGGTCCCGGCTTTCACCAGCACCCGCCGCAAGGCGGGATGGGCTTGTTGCGGCGAGATTCCACCAGGTCGCTACACCTGATTTGACTTGCTTGTGGTGGTAGCCGAGGTGAAACGCAGAGCAAAATTGGCAGGCAACTCGCAGTCAGGGATGGGCCAGAAGGTCAGGGCAGGCAGCGGATCGTCGTCGAAGAACGTAAGCCGAAGGGACTGGTACATAGGAACAGCAACTGGAATGCAGAAAGGGCTTACTCACATAGAGTACGGGCACTATGGATTCGGAAAAGTGGTTCCGGGAGATGGAGCATTATATAGGGTCAGCGGCCGGCAATAACCAATTGCCGGCGCGCTGGCCCTTTAAATGTGGGAGAGCCGGAGCGCGCACCCTGAGTAACTGCACCTGAAGGAGCAAGTGCCTCGCAGCCCGACATACGGACCGCGGCGCCACTCGCGCCGGACGCAAGGAGGGACCCAGGGGACCGAGTGCGCCCCCAGCCCGAACTGCGGGCTGTGGCGCAACTCGGGACAGTACCTTTGTGATTGTATCAACTCATGGAGTAAAAGTAACATGCCACAAATACTGCAAGGGGAGCGCTGTTAAAAATAGAAAAAGCCCCCTAATGTCGTAAAAAAAATAAAGACGTTTTAAAAAATTATGCCAACATACAGTAGACATATGGTAGATGCTAGTAAAAACTACTTAGTGTGGTAAAATTATCTGTCTTACGTGCATACATTTTTGAAAATGACAATGTAATAATTAAATGCTTCCAAAATTTCATATTTTGATATTTTTCACAAATAAACAAGAATTTTATGGTCAAAATTTCATTATTACCTTAAAGCACAATGTATCACGAGAAAGCAATCTGAATCACATGGATAGGTAAAAGTATCAAAAAGTTATTCCTAAATAAAGTGAACCAAGTCAGATTTAAAAAAAATGGGGCCCTATCAGGAAGGTCAAAACTGACTGTGGTGGTAAGTAACTGTTGTTTTACCTTTCTATATTGCTAATGTTAATATCTGGTATTTCAGAATTATTACTTATATATTTCTGAGGGGGGGGGTCATTAATGCATTTTTTCATTTCTTTGGCTGTAACATTCCCTCTGTTAACACTTGGGGTCTCAACTGCATTAATGGTTGTTTCATGCTTTATGATAATTGGTTGTACTAGTATGCCTTAAAAAGAGATTAAAATTAGAGATGGGCGAATCGATTCTAACGAAGTGGAATTCGTTTAGAATTTCAGGAAAACTTTGGTTCGGAACAAAGTCGAACTTTGGGGTACTGCGCATGAACGAAGTGTGCTTTTGATTGATAAAATGGCTGCGAGCACATGGCGTTACATGGGGCAAAGAACTCTGGAAAGAAGAAGGGCATAGCCTGCATGACATGTGCAGAGATGAAGCCAATCAGAGACCGGCGGGATTCTGTGACGTCACCGCACTATATAAGTCCGGGCGCGACGCTGGGAGCTCATACCGCTCTCACTGTACTGAGTAGGGAAGGTGCTGCCGCAGCTGCTTATGATAGCTGATACTAAAGAACTCATTTTTATACAGCGATTTTTGAGGGGTGTCACAGCTTGTCTCAGAGACTGCTTCTCTTAACGTTCTATTTCTGATTTTGTGGGGTATTGGATCTTGAAGTCCAGTGTGCGTCAGTGCAGCTGCTATTACATTTTTAATGCTATCTGCTCACAGACATTAAATATCCAAGGGTGATATAAGCCGTTCCTGTTGTATTCATTTAAGAAAAAGCGTTTTTACAATACAAATACCACTTCATTTTTGGGCTGCTCAATTCTTTTGCGCAATTTACATCCAGGGGTTAATTAAGCGTTGTTCTGCTGTTGTGGTGCTAAAAAAAACCATCTTTTTCACCGCCAAAAAGAAATTTTTCTGAGCATAATTCAAACCGAAGGTTAATGACAAGTTTTTTCTGTGTGTAGCGTAAAATACAACGCCATTGTAACACACTACAAAGCTGGTGTTTTTGGTGTTCAATTCTTTTGTGCAATTAATTCAGGGGTTAATTAAGCGTGTTTTTTTGCTGTTGTGGTGACTAAAAGACAACGTCTTTTTCACCGCCAAAATAAGACTTTTCCTGTAGCATAATTCACAACGAAGTTAATTCAACGTTTTTCTCTTGCTGTTACGTAAATACACGCATTGTAACAGCGCTATAAAGCTGGTAGTTTTTGGCTGCTCAATTCTTTTGCGCAAATTACATCCAGGGGTTAATTAAGCGTTGTTCTGCTGTTGTGGTGACTAAAAGAAACCATCTTTTTCACCGGCAAAAAAACATTTTTCCTGTAGCATAATTCACAAGCGAAGGTTAATTACAAGTTTTCCTCTTGTTGCGTAGCGTAAATACAGCCATTGTAACACGCTAGAAAGCTGGTATGTTTTTGGTTGCTCAATTCTTTTGGCGCAATTTACATCCAAGGGTTAACTAAGTATTTTTCTGCAGTTGTACTCAGTAAAAGAAACTTTGTTTTTCACCACCACAGAAGAAATTCTGTAGCATAATTCATATCCGAAGGTTAATTAAGCCTGTTGTGCTTTTATATTCAGTAAAATACACAGAGTTTTTAAACGGCACATACAAGTAAATTTTTCCTGCACATTTGTGGAGCGCAATTTATATCCAAGGGTTACCCAAGCTTCTTAGTGGGTTCATTTGGAGTCAATACAGGGTGTGTTTTATCATATACAGATATCTTCATCAAACAGTGTCTGTACATTTTAGAACAAACAGTATGTAAGACAGAGAGGTGGCAGGCTCTTCACCTGCGAGTGGCAGTGGCACAAACATTCCTGGAGCAGGCCCAGGTCGCAGCACAGCAAGGGGACGTTGCAGCAGGGGTCCTTCGGTGAGGCCACAACTGCCGCTTGTCATCTAGCGGCCGTGTGCTGCTAGCAACCAAGGGTTCTTGATTGGTTGCTAGGTCATCCACTTCCTACCAGATGACATCTGACAACCCCAGCCAAGAGTCGGGGGATCGTCAGACACACCCTTAGTTGGCATGGCCCAGGAGCGGGTCAGCGGCCCTCCACCTGTCCTCAACCCGCCTCTGTCCCATTCCGGTTCCCTCAGCCAGAGATCTACTATGTGGTCTGGGCTCCAGCGCCACTATATAGCGGGGATGAACAGTTTGAGGAGGGCAGTCAGCAGCTACTTGGCAGCGAAGAATGGGGCCAAATCCCCTGCTTCTTGCAGTAGGCGGCAAAGTATAGATGTGGAGGTGGCATGGGAGGTCATGTTGTGAGGGGTCTGCCTCTGCATACCAGACCGGTGATGAGGACAGCATTGACGATAAACACAAATAGTGATGATGTAGCCAACCGCACTTGGGAGCCGGGTGAAGCAAGGGCTTCATCATCGTCAGGAGAAGAGGGCGTCAGCTTGTGCGTCAGGCGCGCAGCCAGCAAGTGGGTTGTGTGACCGTGAGTCAGCCAGGTTGCAGCGTGTGAGGTCGGAGCCAGCGGCCACGCGGTAGAAACCCGCTTCACATGTCCAGGAAAGTAGCGGCACAGGGAATCAACGATCGCCAGCGGCGGTATGTGTCACTCAGTGCGGAGCGGTTGGCGGTAAAATCAGATACTCGGCGGTGTGGCAGTTGTTTGCTAAGACACCGGAGGAGCCGATAGGGTATATGTAAAATCTGTGGGCAGAAAGTGAAGCGTGGCCAGCGAGCTACGTTGGCACCACGGCCCTGCGTCAACGCATGCAGCGTCACCATCGGTGGCCTGGGAGAAAACGTGGCTCAGATGTGGTGGTCCATTCTGCCGCGCAGCAACAGCAGCAGCAGCGCACAGTGGCGCATGCCATTGCGCCAGTCAAGGCTCATGGCCAAGCAGTCGTTCTGCGAGGCAGATTGCAAAGAGACAACAGTATGCGTCAACACATCTAAGTGCAGCAGACTGACCATGCTCTGTCCAAAATTGTTGTACTGCAGTCCCTCCCTTTCCAAATGGTGGACTCTGCACGATTCAGAGAACTAATGGCTTGTGCCGAGCCGAGATGGAGAGTTTCAAGCCGTAATTTATTTTCCAAAAAGGCAGTACCAGCACTTCATAAATATGTAGAACAGAAAGTGGGTCAGTCCTTGAGCTTATCGGTTTGTTCCAAGGTGAACGGAAGAGCGCACGTCTGGAGCTGTAACTACGGTCAGGGCAGTACAATGTCCTTTACGGCCATTGGGTGAATGTGCTTCCTGCCCAGGCACCCAACAACTTGGACAGGAGACCCTGCTTTCTCCTCCACGTTGTCAAACTGCGGCTCCTGCGCCATGTCACCTCCTTCCTCTCCACCACCACCACCATCTCAGCTCCACAAGTACTGCTCCATTCATACCACATGTGTAGGGCACAGTGGTTGTCACGCAGTTTACACATGGCTTGCATCAGAGAACAAAGTCACACAGGTGGAGGAACTGCTCCGGTCATGCAGCAAGAAATTGATGTGTGGCTTTCTCCGCGCCAAACTGCAAATCGAAACATGGTGACGGACAATGGGAGGAACATGGTGTCCGCGCTGCACCGAGTAGGGATGGTCCATGCGCCCTGCATGGCGCATGTGTTCAATTGGTTGTGAAAGGTTCCTGAAGTCTTCCACCGATCTTCAGAACATTCTGAAAATGGCAGGAAAACTGTGCATGCACTTCATCCATTCCTACAAAGCTAGGAACACCCTCCTCGAGTTTGCAGGGGCAGACACGGTCCTTCACCAACACACTGTGATATGCGATGTTTCCACCCGTTGGAATTCCCGCCTGCACATGTTGGACCGACTGTATGACCAGAGAAAGGCCATTAACGATTTTTTGATGATCTAGGCGGACAGGAGTACTCCCCTGTGTAACTTTGATGTCAGCCAGTGGCAGCTCATGCGTGACACTTGCCGTTTGTTGAGGCCATTCGAGGAGGCCACGTTATTTGTCAGTCGCCAGGACTAGGGATGATAACGTCATTCCCTGCTTCATGTCCTGGAACGATGCTGAAAAATCTGTCTGGGCAGGGGACTGGAGACGTGGCGACTACATCTCGCGGCCATATGAGTCTGGTGGAGACTGAAATGGAGGAGGAGGAGGAGGACATTGGAGCAGAAGCATTGTCTGGTGAAATTAGTGGATTTTCTACCCATGTGACAAGAGAGGGGCAGGAGCAGCTGGAGGAGGTAGATGGAGATGAGGAAGACGAGGCAGATGACGCGCAAGCACCGTGGCAGTATACAGTGGAGATGGAGGCAGGGAGCCCCTCGGAGTCACTTGTGCAGATGGCCCGCAGCATGCTGATTTGCCTGGCTAGTGACAGCTGAATAGTCAGCATCCGGCAGAGGGATGATTTCTGGTTCTCCAGCCTATTGGACCCTCGCTACCGATCCAAAATGGGAGTCTTTTTCCCAGCTGCTGAGAGGGAGGACAAACTCAAATACTATAGGGAAATCCTCCGTAGTTAGTTGGCCGCTGCCTATGTGCGGCATTGTCCCTCCTCTGACAGGTCTGACTGGGGGGTTCTTCAGCGCTCACGTACTACTGCCGTGGCTGCTGGGGGAAGGTGGGGGAGTAGGAGCAGTACCAGCTCCATCAGCAGCAACCTAAGTCTGGAGTCACTGATGAGCAGCTTCCTTCACCCGCCTAGTGAGGAGGGCAGTCGCCAGCAGCAGCAGGACCTGGAGCAGTCCCTGAACCAACAGGTGGTGGCCTACTTGGTCAGCACTCTGCCACCCCAATTAGAAGATCCGCTGAACTACTGGGCAGCCAAACTGGATGTGTGGCCGCAACTTGCGGAGTTTGCAGTGGAGAAGCTGTCCTGCCCGGCCAGTAGTGTGGCATCAGAGCAGGTGTTCAGTGCGGCGGGGGGCCATCGTTACCCAAAGGAGAACCCGCTTGTCCACGGGAAATGTGGAACGACTGACCTTTGTCAAGATGAATCAGGCGTGGATCGGCCAGGATTTCCACACACCAATGCCCTAGGCGTCAGACTACATCAGCCATGACGCCTCACCGAAACTGTGAGAAATTAGTCTGGGTTCAAACGACCTGCCTCAGCCACTATTCTGATGCCGCCACCTGCCTGATGCCACACATCTGCTGACAATTTCTCCATCTACCACCAACCATCTTTACCAGGGACTGGTATTGCCACCCACCTCCACACTCTGTCATTGTGCCACTCTATGACCTCATGCTGCTGCTGCTGTTGCTGATGCCGTGACATCCACACTGTGTCATTGTGCTACTCTGTGGCCTACTCCAGTTTTTGCCACCTCCAGAATGTCATTTTGCCACTGTCTGACCTCATGCTGCTGTTGTGGCTGCTGCCGTGACCTCCACACTGTATCATTGTGCCATTCTGTTGCCTACTCCTGTTTTTGCCACCTCCAGAATGTCATTGTGCCACTGTCTGACCTCATACTGCTGCTGCCGTGCCCTCCACACTGTGTCATTGTGCCACTGTCTGACCTCAAGCTGCTGCTGCCGTGCCCTCCACACTGTGTCATTGTGCCACTCTCTGACCTCATGCTGCTGCTGCTGCTGCTGCTGTGACCTCCACTCTCTGTCATTGTGCCACTCTGTGGCCTACTCCTGTTTTTGCCACCTCCAGAATATCATTGTGCCAATGCCTGACCTCATGCTGCTGCTGGTGTGACCTCCACACTGTGTCATTGTGCCACTTTGTGGCCTACTACTGATTTGCCACCTCCAGAATGTCATTGTGCCACTCTCTGACCTCATGCTGCTGCCACCGTCACCTCCACTCTCTGTCATTGTGCCACTCTGTGGCCTACTACTGTTTTTGCCACCTCCAGAATGTCATTGTGCCACTGTCTGACCTCATGCTGCTGCTGTGGCTGCTGCCGTAACCTCCACACTGTTTCATTGTGCCACTCTGTGGCCTACTCCTGTTTTTGACACCTCCAGAATGTTATTGTGCCACTCTCTGAACTCATGCTGCTGTGGCTGCCGCTGTCACCTCCACACTCTGTCACAAATGTTCCCACCTGAGCTCTCAGCTTGTTTTTTCCAGCTTTTGCTGGCATGACTTTATCAGGCTACATTCCCGCTTCAGTTTTTTGGTTAGTTTTGCCCTCTTAAGTGCCCAGGGAATTTTATAGTGAAGCAATTCTAACAGCGGCGGCAGTCATGTGCGTGTCATACTAAAACACAACATTGTATGAAGACCAAACCAATCTCCCTCTGCATATTTAAGCATGGCACAACGTTCTACAGCACCCTGCAGGCTCTGTGCAGCCTAGAATTAGCTGGTTTTTTAACGCGATTCGTCCTGAAGTAATTCGGACCGAATTTATTTTTGACGGGAAATTCGGCGAAGTGACCGAACCGAATTTTTGAGAAATTCGCCCATCTTTAATTATAATGTCATTTGTCATTTTCTCCATACTTAAACTCATATTGGTATGTTTACAAGAAGTTGTGAAATGTACATTTACTCCTCATCTTCCAAATTTGCACTTTTCTCACGCAATTCGAATTATTCTTTTTCAATAGCCTTCTAGATTTAAAAAAAAAAATCTGCAAGACAAGGATGTAGGGGAAGTAGGGGAGCTTCTATATAAAGTATCTATGAAAGAGTAAAGATGGTGACTCTCTTGAAACCTAATTCCCATTCTTATTTTTTTTACACTAAACAACAAATTTATTCACCCTCAGGAACAACACAATTTTAGTAAGTTCTACAACAAATCATATAACTAAAATGAGGCCAAAATACATTTTCTCTGTTTCCTGACTGCACCAAATCGTTTCTACCACATATTAATTTACCCTCTCTATCAGAATATAAACTTTCTAACTTAGATATACCAATTACAGAGATGTAAATTATTCAATTGAAAGATCCTGAAAGTTATTCTAACAAATAATATAAGGTATTTTCATTTAAACCTAATCCATACTGGTAACATTACAAGAGGAAGGAAACTCTCTTCCACAGCAGAAATGCACAAGCTATAATGGTCACACTTGCCAAACCAGAGAATTCAGATATAGCTGTGAACTTTAGACTCATTTCCCTACTCAGTATAGATACACAATTGTTTGCTAAACTAATCGCTCTCAGACTACTATAAATTTTTTCCTCACTAATTAAACTTTACCAAGTTGGATTTACAAAAGGGAGACAAGCTCCTCTAGAACCAAGAGTTTAAAGGGGTTTTATCGTTACAAAGATCATGTCTCAGATTATAGGGACAGTAAAAATAAGCACTTTTGTAATTGGGTTGCATTACCTCAGTCACTTGGTTTAGCAGATATGAGCTTTTCTGTAAATCTGTGTTCTATTTCTGCTGTTGCTGGTCGGCCACGCCTCCTGGTAGGATCCCGCCCCTAGACACGCCCCTGTGCTGTGATTGGCTGGATGACATGTAATTCAGCCTGTTGGGATACGCCCCTAAACAGGAAACACCCCGGCCACGCCCCATGCGCTGTGATTGGCTGCCTGCACACTCTGAGCTGTTAAAATCGATAGTGAAACCAAGGTCTGCTGGCTGTATGTACATCTCCCAGCTCTAGGGTGATGATCTGGGCAATGACTGCCTGTTTAAGGGGCTTTTGGCAAGAGTTTGATTCACAGGTCCAGTCCTTAAGCTGCAACTTTGAAAAGAGGGCATTCTGTTCCTCAGATCTAATGCAAGCCCTGCCTCCTTATGACGTCATCATCTGTAGTGTATAACATAAGGATTCAACACAGTGTTTATAAAAGCTGTCTGTGTAGTCTAGTGCTTAGCTGATCCACTGTGCAAGAGAGAGGTTGGGAGTTCAAGCCCCATCAGTAGTTGTTTTTTTTTTTTCTTTTATAAATTGTACACATATGTAAAGATATGAAAATATATGTGCAGACATCTATAATTTTATTTATATAAACACTCAAAGCTCCCCTATATAGTGTCCCATCCTCGCAGTCACACCAAGCACTTCCAACATATGTGATACAATGCATATACTCTGGGGGATGAGACATGATATAGGGGAGCTATGAATGTGTATATATATCATTATAGAGATTGACATATATGTAGAGATGGGCGAATTGATTCTAACGAAGTGGAATTCGTTTAGAATTTCAGGAAAACTTCGGTTCTGAACGAAGTCGAAGTTTGAGGGACTTCGGGTGGGACTTTGATTGATAAAATGGCTGCGAGCACATGACGTTACATGGGGCAAAGCACTCTGGGAGGAAGAAGGGCATAGTCTGCATGACATGTGCTGAGATGAAGCCACTCAGAGACCGGCGGGATTCTGTGACGTCACCGCACTATAGAAGTCCGGGCGCAACGCTGGGAGCTCATACCGCTCTCACTGTACTGATTAGGGAAGGTGCTGCCGCGACTGCTTGTAATAGCTCTTACTGAAGAACTGATTTTTATACAGCGATTTTGGGGGGGATTTTAAGCTTGTCTCAGAGACTGCTTCTCTTAACGTTCTATTTCTGATTTTGTGGGGTATTGCATCTGAAGTCCAGTGTGCGTCCAATGCAGCTGCATATACATTTTAATGCTATCTGCTCACAGCACATTGAATATCCAAGGGGGATCTAAGCCTGTTCCTGTTGTATTCATTTAAAGAAACAGCGTTTTTACAATACAAATACCACTTCATTTTTGGCTGCTCAATTCTTTTGCGCAATTTACATCCAGGGGTTAATTAAGCGTTGTTCTGCTGTTGTGGTGACAAAAATAAACCGTCTTTCACCGCAAAAAAAAATAAATTTTTCCTGCAGCCTAATTCACAAGCGAAGGTTAATTACAATTTTTTCTCTTGTTGTGTAGCGTAGAAAACACGCCATTGTAACACGCTACAAAGCTCGTAGTTTGTGGTTGCTCAATTGTTTGGCGCAATTTACATCCAGGGGTTAATTAAGCATTGTTTTTCTGCTGTGGTGACAAAAATAAACCGTCTTTCACCGGCAAAAAATACATTTTTCCTGCAGCCTAATTCACAAGCGAAGGTTAATTACAATTTTTTTCTCTTGTTGTGTAGCGTAGAAAACACGCCATTGTAACACGCTACAAAGCTCGTAGTTTGTGGTTGCTCAATTGTTTGGCGCAATTTACATCCAGGGGTTAATTAAGCATTGTTTTTCTGCTGTGGTGACAAAAATAAACCGTCTTTCACCGCCAAAAAATACATTTTTCCTGCAGCCTAATTCACAAGCGAAGGTTAATTACAATTTTTTCTCTTGTTGTGTAGCGTAGAAAACACGCCATTGTAACACGCTACAAAGCTCGTAGTTTGTGGTTGCTCAATTCTTTTGCGCAATTTACATCCAGGGGTTAATTAAGCGTTGTTCTGCAGTTGTACTCAGTAAAAGAAACTTTGGTTTTCACCGCCACAGAAGAAATTCTGTAGCATAATTCATATCCAAAGGTTAATTAAGCCTGTTTGTGCTTTTATATTCAGTAAAATACACAGAGTTTTTAAACGGCACATACAAGTCAATTTTTCCTGCCCATTGGTGGAGCGCAATTTATATCCAAGGGTTACCCAAGCTTCTTAGTGGGTTCATTTGGAGTCAAATACAGTGTGTGTATTTATCATATACAGATATCTTCATCAAACAGTGTCTGTACATTTTAGAACAAACAGTATGTCAGACAGAGAGGTGGCAGGCTCTTCACCTGCGAGTGGCAGAGGCACAAACATTCCAGGCCCAGGTCGCAGCACAGCAAGGGGACGTCGCAGCAGGGGTCACTCGGTGAGGCCACACCTGCCGCTGTCATCTAGCGGCCGTGTGTTGTTCAGCAACCCAATGGTTCTTGATTGGTTGACTAGGTCATCCACTTCCTCCCAGATGACATCTGACAACCCCAGCCAAGAGTCGGTGGGAACGTCAGACACAACCCTTAGTTGGCATGTCTCAGGAGCGGGTCAGCGGCTCTCACCTGTCCTCAATCCGCCTGTCCCATCCGGTTCCCTCAGCCAGAGATGTACTATGTGGTCTGGGCTCAGCGCCACTATATAGCGAGGATGAACAATTTGAGGCAGTAGTCACTCAGTGCGGAGCGTTGGCGGTAAAACCTGATACTCGGCGGTGTAGCAGTTATTTGCTAAGACACCGGAGGAGCCGAATATGGGTATATGTAGAATCTGTAGGCAGAAAGTGAAGCGTGGCCAGGGAGCTAACGTTGGCACCACGGCCCTGCGTCAACACATGCAGCGTCACCATCCAGTGGCCTGGGAGAAACGTGGCTCAGATGTGGTGTCCATCCTGCCGCCGCAGCAACAGCAGCAGCAGCAGCGCCCAGTGGCACGCATGCCATTGCAGCCAGTAAAGGCTCCACCACCTCTGCAGAAGGCAGCTGTTTCTCTTTGACATCATCTCCCGGTCCAGATGCTCCTGCTCCTCGCTACTCATGGCGCCAGCAGTCGTTCGGCGAGGCGATTGCAAAGAGACACCAGTAATGGTCCAACCATCCTACGGTGCAGAAGCTGACCTTACTCTTGTCCAAGTTGTTGGTGCTGCAGTCCCTCCCTTTCCAAATGGTGGACTCTGCACCGTTCAGAGAACTAATGGCTTGTGTCGAGTCGAGATGGAGAGTTCCAAGCCGTAATTTCTTTTCCAAAAAGGCAGTACCAGCACTTCATAAATATGTAAAACAGAAGGTGGGCCAGTCCTTGAGCTTATCGGTTTGTTCCAAGGTGCACGGCAGAGCGGGCGTCTGAAGCTGTAACTACGGTCAGGGCCAGTACATGTCCTTTACGGCCCACTGGGTGAATGTGCTTCCGGCCCAGGCACACCAACAACTTGGACAGGAGACCCCGCTTTCTCCTCCACGTTGTCAAACTGCGGCTCCTGCACCAATGTCCGCCTCCTCCTCCTCCACCACCACCACCATCTCAGCCTCCGCAAGTACTGCTCCATCATACCACATGTGTAGGGCACAGCGGTGTCACGCAGTTCTACACCTGGCTTGCCTCGGCGAACGAAGTCACACAGGGGAGGAACTGCTCCGCATCATGCAGTAAGAAATCGATGTGTGGCTTTCTCTGCGCCAACTGCAAATCGGAACCATGGTGACGGACAATGGGAGGAACTTGGTGGCTGCACTGCACCGAGGATGGATGGTCCATGGCATGGCGCACGTGTTCAATCTGGTTGTGAAAAGGTTCCTGAAGTCTTCCACCGATCTTCAGAACATTCTGAAAATGGCCAGGAAACTGTGAATGCACTTCATCCATTCCTACAAAGCTAGTAACACCCTCCTCGAGCTGCAGCGGCAGAACGGCCTCCCCCAACCCACTCTGATATGCGATGTTTCCACCCGTTGGAATTCCAGCCTGCACATGTGGACCGACTGTATGAACAGAGAAAGGCCATTAACGATTTTTTGATGATCCAGGCAGACAGGAGTACTCCCCTGTGTAACTTTGATGTCAGCCAGTGGCAGCTCATGCGTGACACCTGCCGTTTGTTGAGGCCATTCGAGGAGGCCATGTTATTTGTCAGTCGCCAGGACTACGGGATGAATAACGTCATTCCACTGCTTCATGTCCTGGAAAAGATGTTGAAAAATCTGTCTGGGCAGGGGACTGGAGACGTGGTGACTACATCTCAAGGAAACATGAGTCTGGTGGGGACTGAAATGGAGGAGGAGGAGGAGGAAATTGGAGCAGAAGCATTGTCTGGTGAAATGAGTGGATTTTCTACCTAGGTGACAAGAGAGGAGGAGCAGCTGGAGGAGGTAGATGGAGATGAGGAAGACGAGGCAGATGACCCGCAAGCACCGTGGCAGTATACAGTGGAGATGGAGGCAGGGAGCCCCTCGGAGTCACTTGTGCAGATGGCCCGCAGCATGCTGATTTGCCTGGCTAGTGACAGCCGAATAGTCAGCATCCGGCAGAGGGATGATTTCTGGCTCCTCCACCCTATTGGACCCTCGCTACCGGTCCAAATGGGAGGCCTTTTCCCAGCTATTGAGTGGGAAGACAAACTCAAATACTATAGGGAAATCCTCCGTAGTCAGTTGGCCGCTGCCTATGTGCGGCATCGTCCCTCCTCTGACAGGTTTGACCGGGGGGTTCTTCAGCGCTCACGTACTACTGCCGCGACTGCTGGGGGAAGGTGCGGGGTTTGGAGCAGTACTAGCTCCATCAGCAGCAACCTAAGTCTGGAGTCACTGATGAGCAGCTTCCTTCACCCGACTTGTGAGGAGGGTAGTCGCCAGCAGCAGCAGAACCTGGAGCAGACCCTGAACCAACAGGTGGTGGCCTACTTGGACAGCACTCTGCCACCCCAGTTAGAAGATCCGCTGGACTACTGGGCAGCCAAACTGGATGTGTGGCCGCAACTTGCCGAGTTTGCAGTGGAGAAGCTGTCCTGCCCGGCCAGTAGTGTGGCATCAGAGCGGGTGTTCAGTGCGGCGGGGGCCATCGTTACCCCAAGGAGAACCCGCTTGTCCATGGGAAATGTGGAACGACTGACCTTTGTCAAGATGAATCAGGCGTGGATCGGCCAGGATTTCCACACACCAATGCCTTAGGTGTCAGACTACATCAGCCATGACGCCTCACCCAAACTGTGAGAAATGAGTCTGGGTTCAAACTACCTGCCTCAGCCACTATTCTGATGCCGCCACCCGCCTGATGCCACACATCTGCTGACAGTTTCTCCATCTGCCACCAACCATCTTTACCAGGGACTGGTATTGCCACCCACCTCCACACTCTGTCATTGTGCCACTGTCTGACCTCATGCTGCTGCTGTGGCTGCTGCCATGACCTCCACACTGTGTCATTGTGCCACTCTCTGACCTCATGCTGTTACTCCTGCCGCCGTCACCTCCACTCTCTGTCATTGCGCCACTCTGTGGCATACTTTTTCCCCCTGTTTTTGAGGCCCACCCTCCAGAATGGCCCTGATTTTTTGTGCAACTGTCTGACCTCATGCTCTGGCCCCACCTGCTTTTGTCCCTGCCCACTCCAGTTTTTACCCATTAGGGCCCCTGTTTATCATTGTTCCACCCCTGTGGCCTACTCCAGTTTTTGCCACCTCCAGAATGTCATTGTGCCACTGTCTGACCTCATGCTGCTGCCGCCGTCACCTCCACTCTCTGTCATTGTGTCACTCTGTGGCCTACTCCAGTTTTTGCCACCTCCAGAATGTCATTGTGCCACTGTCTGACCTCATGCTGCTGCCACGGTCACCTCCACTCTCTGTCATTGTGCCACTCTGTGGCCTACTCCAGTTTTTGCCACCTCCAGAATGTCATTGTGCCACTGTCTGACCTCATGCTGCTGCCGCCGTCACCTCCACTCTCTGTCATTGTGCCACTCTGTGGCCTACTACTGTTTTGCCACCTCCAGAATGTCATTATGTTGCCCACCCGTGCCTGAACCTTTCCCCTGCTGCTGCTGCCCCGGGGTGTCACCTACACACTCATTCATTGTGCCACTGTCTGACCTCATGCTGTTGCTGTGGCTGCTGCCGTGACCTACACACTGTGTCATTGTCCCACTCTGTGTCCTACTCCTGTTTTTGCCACCTCCGGAATGTCATTGTGCCACTGTCTGACCTCATGCTGGCTGCCGCCCTCCCCCCTTTCCCTTTCTCTGTCTATTGTTTTCCACCCAATCTGTGCCTCGCCTATGTTTTTCATACTTGTTTTTGCCACCTCCAGAATGTCATTGTGCCACTGTCTGACCTCATGCTGCTGCTGCCGTGACCTACACACTGTGTCATTGTGCCACTGTCTGACCTCATGCTGCTGCTGTGGCTGCTGCCGTGACCTACACACTTTGTCATTGTGCCACTGTCTGACCTCATGCTGCTGCTGTGGCTGCTGCCATGACCTACACACTGTGTCATTGTCCCACTCTGTGGCCTACTCCTTTTTTTCCACCTCTAGAATGTCATTGTGCCACTGTCTGACCTCCTGCTGCTGCTGTGGCTGCTGCCGTGACCTACACACTTTGTCATTGGGGCCACTGTCTGACCTCATGCTGCTGCTGTGGCTGCGCTGACCTACACACTGTGTTATTGTCCCACTCTGTGGCCTACTCCTGTTTTTTGCCACCTCCAGAATGCCATTGTGCCACTGTTTGACCTACACACTGTGTCATTGTGCCACTGTCTGACCTCATGCTGCTGCTGTGGCTGCTGCCGTGACCTACACACTGTGTCATTGTGCCACTGTCTGACCTCATGCTGCTGCTGTGGCTGCTGCCATGACCTACACACTGTGTCATTGTGCCACTCTGTGGCCTACTCCTTTTTTGCCACCTCTAGAATTTCATTGTGCCACTGTCTGACCTCATGCTGCTGCTGCTGTTGATGCCGTCAACTCCACACTGTGTCATTGTGCCACTCTTTGGCCTACTCCTGTTTTTGCCACCTCCAGAATGTCATTGTGCCACTCTCTGACCTCATGCTGCTGTGGCTGCCGCCGTCACCTCCACACTGTCACTGATGTTGCCACCTGAGCCCTCAGCTTGTTTTTTTCCAGCTGTCGCTGCCATGACTTTATCAGGCTACATTCCCCCCTTCAGTTTTTTGGTCAGTTTTGCCCTCTTAAGTGCCCAGGGAATTTTATAGTGAAGCGATTCTAAGAGCGGCGGCAGTCATGTGCGTGTCATACTAAAACACAACATTGTATGAAGACCAAACCAAGCTCCCTCTGCATATTTAAGCATGGCACAACGTTCTACAGCACCCTGCAGGCTCTGTGCAGCCTGGAAATAGCTGTTTTTAATGTGATTCGTCCCGAAGTAATTCTGGACGAAGTAATTTTTGTCGGGAAATTCGGCGAAGTTAGCGAACCGAATTTCGAGAAATTCGCCCATCTCTACATATATGTTTTAGGTCTCTCTACATATGTGTAGAATTTAGGGGGGGGGAATACTCTGTGAGGGACTAGAACTCCAAACCCCTTCCTTGTAAAGCTAAAACTCTACCACTGCACCACGAGTCCAAGTTAGTTACAGGCTGAGCAGGGTCTTCTCTCAAAGCTGATTGCTTCTCTCCCCATTGTTTTCACTCACATGTCACTGACAGCAAGCAGAGATCTTTACTTGAAGCTGACATTTGAAGTTGAGTAAAGATCTCTGCCTGTTGTCAGTACAATTTGGGTGAACACCACTAGAAGTAATAGCTGCTGGCTTTCAGTGTAATTTGTGTGTAAACTAAGAGATATAACAGGTGCTTGTGGAGCCTGAAGGCTGCAGACATAAGCATGCAGGAGGCTACAGAGATGTTATATCCAGACAACCTTCTGCTTCTACTGCCTAACCCAGAATGATGATGTCACAGGTATTCAGTGAGCAGAGACACGCCTCCTGGGAGCAGAGACATGCCTCCTGGGAGGGGAGACCCCCTGTGAGGGAGAACACGCCCCTGGTTTTAAAACCAATCTCGGGAATTACAAACAGCTAACAGCTCAACGTTAAAACCCTTTAATCCCTTATTCTAAAAAAGGTTTTTCTTAAACCCCTTTCTTTGTCCTCTCTTTAGATGTGGAAAGTTTTCAATAAAATCCCGGGGTTTTTTCCTTAGGACCCTCCCAGATCTTTTTTTTTTCTTCTTCAGCCAATTAAGCCTTTTGCTTATCTTCCTGAGCTTTGGTTTTTGGCTAATAACTTCCTCTCCAAACCTTTTATATCTTGAACGGTAAATGCCAGAGTTCCTCCTTGCTCCCTCGTATATCTTCATTGATTATGAAACCCTTTGCATAATTAATTAGGTCTAATCCTGCGGTTAAGGTAATTTGGATTGCATAAAAGTTCAAAAAGATCAATCTTTTCGCAGAACACAGTATATTGGCCTTGAGGTATCCTATTGTAAAATTAATACTGCTAAATTTCTAATAACTTATTTTGGAATTAAATGAATTCAAATGATGGCAAAGCTAGTTAACTCTAATCCCCCCCTTCAACAACAATTAAATATAATTACTAGTGATAAGCGATTATTTGAAAATTTAAAATGGGCCGGGTTTTTTGGGTTTTTTAAAAATTTCCAATCACGCGATATTTTAGGTGAGAACTCCAAAATTTTTTACTACGCGCCTTTTTCGGCGTTCCTATCTTTTTGGCCCCCAGCAACAGTTAGAGTAAGGCAGGGGGGGCTGGGTGTGCGCGTCATGACTGTGATGTGTAGGGTTTGTCTTTGGCGGGAAAAAATCACTGACTTTGTTTTGGATAGAAAGCGTTCCTATCTTTAGTGTTTCAGTGTCTTCATTAGGAGGAATTTGAGATCCTTCAATACGCCAGCCAGCTCGGGAGACACAGTTCTCTTTTTTTACACAGAAACTATGTTTTTAGCTGTGAACATTAAAAATAGGTAGATTAGAGAATTTCCCTTGTTAGTTAACAGAGACTTAAAGAAGCATCTAGCGCTGTACACCGGGGGGGGGGGGGGTGGGGGTGGGGGGAACACAGACAGGCGCTTTTTAAAGGGAGTGTATATTGATAGCCCCGATCTCTTAGAATGCATTGAAATAGCTTTTTTTTACCCGTTTTTGGCCCGCAGACCTCGACCTGAGGTAAAGTACCCTTTTTTTTTGTGCAGCCCCGTTTTGTTCAAAGACCCACCTTTTACTTCATTAGCTAGAGAAATTTTTAGTAAATTTCAGGGGTTTTTTATTTGGTGCAAAACCCCTTTTATTTTCCGTTAAATTTTTAAAAGGTGTTTTTCATTTTGGTGCGCCCATTTTTTTTTCAAAGCCCCTTTTACTTATATTTGGATACTGAAATTTTCTAGTAATTGAGGTGTATTTATAGGTGCAAAACACAACTTTTCTTATCCGTTTAAAAAATTTTAAATAGGTGTTTTTACTTTGGCGCAAGCCCCTTTTTTTTTCAAAGACCACCTTGTACTTTTTAGGGGACAGAAATTTTTAGTAATTGCAGGTGCATTTCATAGGTGCAAAACCCCTTTTTTTTTCTGTATAATTTTAAAAAAGGGGTTTTTCACTTTGGCGCAACCATTTTTTTCAAAGACCACCTTTTATTTTTTATTTGGATACAAAATTTGCTAGTAATTGCAGGTGTATTTATAGGTGCAAAACCCCCCTTTTATTATCCTAAAATTTTTAATATGTTTTTCACTTTGGTGCAGCCATTTTTTTTCAAAGACCCCCCTTTTATTTATTGAATACAGAAATTTGCTATAATTTTTAGGTGTATTTCATAGGTGCAAAACCAACTTTTCTTATCCTATAAATTTTTAAAAAGGTGTTTTTCATTTGCGCAACCATTTTTGTTCAAAGACCCCCCTTGATTTTTAGGTACAGAAATTTGCTATTTAAATTAGGTGTATTTCATAGGGCAAAAACCCAACTTTTTTATCCGTTTAAAAATTTTAAAAAGGTTTTTTTCACTTTGGGGCACCCTTTTTGTTCAAAGCCCCCCTTGTATTATATTAGGGGACAAAATTTTCTAGTATTGCAGGTGCATTTCATAGGGGCAAAACCACCTTTTTTATCTGTAAAATTTTAAATAGGTGTTTTTCACTTTGGCGCAGACCCCTTTTTGTTAAAGGACCCCCTTTTCTTATATTTTGGGTACAGAAATTTGCTAGTAATTGCAGGTGTATTTATAGGTGCAAAACCCCCCTTTTATTATCCCTAAAAATTTTTAAAAGGTGTTTTTTCACTTTTTGGGGCAGCCCCATTTTTTTTCAAAACCCCCCTTGTATTATATTAGATACAAAAAATTTTTATAATTGAGGGTATTTCATAGGTGCAAAACCAACTTTTTTATCCTATAAAATTTTAAATAGGGGTTTTTTTTACTTTGGGAGCCCTTTTTTTTCAAAAACCCACCTTGTCTTTTTATTAGGACAGAAATTTGCTAGTAATTGAAGGGGCATTTCTAGGTGCAAAACCCACCCTTTTTTTATCGTAAAAATTTTAAAAAAGGTGTTTTTCACTTTTGGGGCAGCCTTTTTTAAAGACCCATTGTATTATTTTGGGATACGAAATTTGTAGTAATTGCAGGGGTATTTCTAGGGGCAAAACCACCCTTTTTTTCCGTATAAAATTTTAAAAAGGTGTTTTTCACTTTGGGCACCCTTTTTTTTTTTCAAAGACCCCCTTTACTTTTTTAATACAAAATTTGCTAGTAATTGGGTGTATTTTTGGGGCAAAACCCAACTTTTTTATCCTTTTTAAAATTTAAAAAGGGGTTTTTTATTTGGGGCGCCATTTTGTTAAAGACCCACCTTGACTTTATTAGGGTCGAAATTTGCTAAAATGCAGGTGTATTTCTAGGTAAAAAACCCCTTTTTTATCCGTATAAATTTTAAAAAGGTGTTTTTTTACTTTGGCGCAGCCTTTTTTTTCAAAGACCACCTTTTATTTTAGGGTACAGAAATTTTTCTAGTAAAATTTCGGGATTTCATAGGTGCAAAAAACCCCCCTTTTTTTATCGTATAAATTTTAAATAGGTGTTTTTCACTTTGGGCCCCGCCATTTTTTTAAAGACCCCCTTGTCTTATATTAGGATACGAAATTTTCTGTAATTGCAGTGATTTATAGGTGAAAAAACCCCCTTTTATTTTTCCGTAAAATTTTTTTTAGGGGTTTTTTTACTTTGGTGCGCCCATTTTTGTTCAAAAACCCACCTTGTATTAATTAGTACGAAATTTGCTAGTAATTGGGTTATTTCTAGGGGAAAAACCCCCTTTTTTATCCGTTTAAAAATTTTTTAAAAGGTGTTTTTCACTTTGGGCGCCCTTTTTTTTTTCAAAGACCCAAATTGTACTTTTATTTGGAACAAATTTGTGTAATTTCGGTGTATTTTCATGGGGCAAAAAACCTTTTTTAAACGTTTAAATTTTTAAAAAGTGTTTTTAAATTTGGCGGCCGTTTTTTTTCAAAGACCCCCCTTTATTAAATTTTTACAGAAAATTTGTGTAATTTGGGATTTTTATTGGGGCAAAAACCCCCCCTTTTATTTTCTGTAAAAATTTTTAATTGGGGGGGTTTTTTTACTTTGGGCGCATTTTTTTTCAAAACCACCTTTACTTTTAAATTGGATCAGAAATTTTTTGTAATTTTCGGTGTTTTATGGTGCAAAACCCCCCCTTTTTTATCCGTTAAAAAATTTTAAAAGTGTTTTTCACTTTTGGGGCGCCCATTTTTTTTCAAAACCCCCCTTTTCTTATTTGGAATCAGAAATTTTTTAGAATTTTGGTGTATTTTAAAGGTGCAAAAACTTTTTTATCCTTTAAAAATTTTAAATAGGTTTTTTCACTTGCGGCCCTTTTTTTTAAAAACCCAATTGGACTTTTAATCAAAATTTTTTAAATTTTGTTTTTTTTGTGCAAAACCCATTTTATCCCCGTTAAATTTTAAATAGGTGTTTTCTTTTATTTGGCGCAGCCAGTTTTTTTTAAAACCCATTTAATTAATTTGGGCAGAAATTTTTGTTTCGGGACAAGGGAAACCCCCTTTTATTTTGTTAAAAATTTTTAAAAGGGTTTTTTACTTTCGCAGCCCCCTTTTTTTTCAAACCCATTGCCTTATTTAGGATAAGAAATTTTTTGAAATTTTCCGGGTTTTTTAGGTGCAAAACCCACCTTTTAAATTTTTAAAAATTTTAAATGGGATTTTTTTTGGGCAGAAAATTTTGGGGAAAAGAACCCAAATTTTCTTTATATTGGAAACAGAAATTTTTTGTAAATGCAGGTTTTCATGGTAAAAACCCCCCTTTTTTTAAACCGTTAAATTTTAAAAATGTTTTTTCATTTTGGCACGCCCCAGTTTTTTCAAAGACCCACCTTTATTTATATAGGAACTTTTTTGCTATAAGCAGGTGTATTTTCATAGGTTTAAAACCCACCTTTTATTTCAAATAAATTTTAAAAATAGTTTTTTTTTTATGTGGTCAAAAGCCCCCTTTTTTTGTTCAAGCCCCTTTATTTATTTGGATACAGAAAGTGAATTGCAGTTGTTTTCTGGGCCCATTTTTATTAGCCCCATCATTTTATGGTGTTTTTCACTTTCCCAGCCCCCCTTTTTGACTAATATTTTATTGCGCTCGGTGAATCTCAGTTTGGCGCAGATAGCGCACTTGTGTGATAGTTTGTTGAAAACTATCAATTCCTAGTCCTACTGGGCAGTTGTAAATCCCTGGGACTGAAGGAAGAACACTGTTGATTTTGTCTTATGGTTCTTCCAACAGACCGCATTTCAAAGGTATTCGCTAGAAACAATTCAGTTTCTAATCCTAGTTGGCTGTAGGAAACTAGAGGGATTTAAGAATAGCTGTGATTTGCCGTCTTAATAAGAGACTGTCAAAAACTCTTCCATACCTTCTTAAATTTTTATCTTTCTAAACATGGAGCGAAATGCAGGTGGTAAGCGAGCAAAGAGGGGTGTAGGACATGGAGGTAGAAGTACGACAGAAGGTGCTCCTTCCAGTGCTGGCGACAACACGCAAGCCAGTGGATCGTCAGTTGCATGACCGTCAGGCCTGTCATCGCTGGGTCAGGACCCTGTGAATCTCAGTAATGAACAGCTTCGCCAATCTGTTCTTCAGTGGTTAATGCAACCTGCATCCAGCAGTCTTACCTCCTCATCCTCCCAGTCACGGCCACAAATGTTATCATCATCATCGTCATGTCGGTCATGTGGGTTTTGGGGTCATGTTGCATTCCAGGACAGGGATAGTCAATGTCCAGTTCAACTAAAATGGTGGTTGAAAGACTCCTTTTTCCGGCACTTTTTAAATCTGGGGCTCAGACAGGTTTAAGGGTCATGCTGCGTTCCAGGACAGGGATAGTCAATGTCCAGTTCAAGTAAAATGATGGTTCAAATAATACTGCCTTCTGGCACTTTTTAATTTGTGGGTCATGCAGGTTTAAGGGTCATGCTGTGGTACAATACAGGGATAGTGAATAGTCTGTCAGTTGTTTTCTGTGACTCTTGTTGCCTAATTGTGTTGCCTAAGATGTAGCACGTATCCATTTTACTGTTGTGGATGTTAATTCTAGCTTCTCCAGCCCTGTTTGGGTGTAAGAATGAAGATGTTGTTCCTCTCCCATAGACTTTAATGGTCATCGGCGATTATCTATTATCGGATATCGGATATTGGCATATTAATTGACGATATCGACTATCGATCCGATGACGATAGTTGACGCAATCGCTCATCACTAATAATTACTCGTTAATGTTACCTAACCTACTACACAGCAATATCCCTGAAGCAGGTTAGATATTGGTGGCTATTTTCTCCTGATAAAGGCTGGCATTTGGTGGAGGCTGAAATGACAGTGGTTGCAAACTTAAAATCTTTACTACTTAAAGGAGTTATCTCGCTACAGCATTTGGCAACCTTTTCTGGTGGTTGCCACGCAGAGATTCTGAAATGGAAGGGCATGTTTCTCCTCCCTGCAGGGAATGTCTTCATTCTCTACAGACATACCCCCACACTGTGTGCATGCTCCTAATGATTCATTCTGTGTGAGCTGGGAGAAGGGAGAAGTTCTCTGCTTTCCGAGACTAAGGCTGTACACACAGAAAATGACAAAACTGCCGTCCAAAATCCAATGGCATTTTGACATTGTTGGACCGTGGCAGGACCGCAATTTCTGCCGCAGATTTGCGTAAAAGCTGCAGTCAGATTTCAGATTTGCTGTCGGCCCATACAATTGAATGTATGGGAATCCGACAGCAAACCACTGGAATCCCATGGAATATGAAACATGTCGCATATTCCACCGGAATATAAATGTGATGGAAAAAAACCCTTGATGTATGGACTACATACACTTTTACATTGCTGTTTATGCAGCACAGTGTACCGTCGGATTTTCAGCAAATTCAAAATACTGAAACTACCCAAAATACAATGGTATTCCTATGACTGTTTTACATGGGACTGTGCAGAACAGTGAAATGGCTCTCCTACAAAACTGTACACGTTGTCTGTTTGTAAGTGTTTTACATGGGATCTGCACATTCTCTCCTTCGTTGTGTGTTACATGGGACTGTGCAGTACAGTTGTGTTTTACATGAGACTGCATAGTACAGGTGTCTTTAACATGGGACTTCGCGGCACAGGTGTGTTTTACATGGGACTGCACAGAACAGTTGTGTTGTACATAGTAGTGCACAGCTCTCTCACAAAACAGTTGTATATGAGACTGTTTTACGTGGGACTGCACACTAAAATTCTCCACATGGGACTGCATCTCGCTCTCACACAGAATCAGATCTCTCTCTCCGCCCAGCAAAGCATCAGGTGTTTCTCTCTTGTCCCTACAGAGCATCAGATGTCTTTCTCTCCATCCCAGGACAGCACCAGGTGTCTCTGTCTTTCATTCCAGCACGGCATCAGGTCTCTCTCTCTGTCCCAGCACAGCATCAGGTGTCTCTCTTTGTCCCAGTACAGCATCAGGTGTCTCTGTCTCTTGTCCCAGCACAGCAATCAGGTGTCTTTGTCTCTCATCCCAGCACAGCATCAGATGTCTCTCTCCATCCCAGCACAGCATCAGGTGTCTCTGTCTCTCGTCCCAGCATGGCATCACGTCTCTCTCTCCCTCCCAGCACAGCATCAGGTCTCTCTCTCTCTCCATCCCAGCACAGCATCAGGCGTCTCTCTCTCTCCCCCCAGCACAGCATCAGGCGTCTCTCTCTCCCCCCAGCAAAGCATCAGGTCTCTCTCTCCATCCCAGCACAGCATCAAGTGTCCCTGTCTTCCATCCCAGCACAGCATCAGGGGTCTCTCTCTCCCCACAGCACAGCATCAGGTCTCTCTCTCTGTCCCAGCACAGCATCAGGTGTCTCTCTATGTCCCAGTACAGCATCAGGTTTGTGTCTCCATCCCAGCACAGCATCAAGTGTCCCTGTCTCTCATCCCAGCACAGCATCAGATGTCTCTCTCCCCCACACCACAACAACAAGCCTCTCTTACTCTCTCCCCAGACCCCCAAAAGATCTCTCTCTCTCCATCCCAGCACAGCATCAGGGGTCTCTCTCTCCCTACAGCACGGCATCAGGTCTCTCTCTCCGTCCCAGCACAGCATCAGGTGTCTCTCTTAGTCCCAGTACAGCATCAGGTTTCTCTCTCCATCCCAGCACAGCATCAGTTGTCTCTTTCTCTATCCCAGCACAGCATTGAATTTCTCTCTCCGTCCCAGTATAGCATCAGGTGTCTCTATCTCTCTCCCCACAGCACAGCATCAGGTTTCTCTCTATCCCAGCACAGTATCAGGTGTCTCTCTATCTGTCCCAGCACAGCATTGGGTCTCTCTCTCTCCCCCAGCACAGCATCAGGTCTCTCTCTTTCCCTCAGCACAGCATTAGGTCTCTCTCCCCCCAGGACAGCATCAGGAATCTCTCTCCATCCCTTCATCACTGCATCAGGTTTCTCTCTTTTCCCCCAGCACAGCATCAGGTCTCTCTCTCCGTCCCAGTATAGCATCAGTTGTCTCTGTCTCTCGTCCCAGCACAGCATCAGCATCACCGGGGGAAAGAAGTGACATGACAGTGAAAGTGAATGGGGCCGACCAAGGGCCCCCCTGTACTTTAGAAGAATGCACTGATCAGCAAGTTCTTCTAAACACACAACGTCTTGTGGCGAGCACAGGTACATGCCGCAAAATGCCGTGTGAGCATACCCTAACATGGGTCTCCTTAAATTGCCATATCTTAAATGTATCTGTTTATTCTTGAATGGACCAGGGTTTAAAGTCCCTGGATAGGTTGTATATCATTAATGATCTGAAATGACCATACCCACTGCTACAGAGGCAATTCACAAATTGATTCCCAGCAAAAGGCAAAAAAGCCTTAGTGCTTCATGGAAGAAGTTGCCAGGTGCATAACATTGGGAAACAATCACTTCCACATCAACTATTCATGAATGGAGTAGCCGTTAAGTACAATGCGTGCACATAGAGTGATGGAAAAGCTGGTTAAAATAATTTAACACCAAGATGCCGTAGAACCAAAGTACTATACAGTGGAGGTTGCATAGTGTAAAATAGAGTTGAACTACTCATCTATTAATCATCAGGAGGTGTCTGTTTAGTATAAGGCTTTTTATAGGTTGCCAGTCTTGCTGTTACATACAGTGCATCATGCTGCCTTAAAGCCTATTAGTGTTATCCACACTATTCAATAAGGCTGGCTACCCAACAAACTCCAATTATATAACACAAAATACTGAAATCCAGTACTGCCCAACATGTAACCATACATATGGCACCCAGAGGTTACACTCAAATTGAGCACATATTAATATTTCCTCCCAAAAAATAGATTGCATTCCTTGAAAATGTAACTAAATTATAGATTATTCCAAATATCACATACTTTATCTGTATTATCTATTAAAATAGAGTTTAAGCTATAAACTTTATATGATATTCTTTCATAGACTGATATATAGAAAGCATTATATGGAATTGTAGACCTATTATTTGATTTTATCATAATTACTGCTTTCCACAAACATAACTTTATGATTATCTTATAAATGTTTAATCTTGCAGCAGAGTAGGGGATTAACAAAACATTAAAGAGAGCTGCAATGAATTCATGAAATGCCCCCCTGGTTTATCCACTGACTTAATTATACACCTATAGAGAATATATCCTATGGTGTACATTTTCTAGCTAAAAGCTACAAATGAAATGTGTATGACAATATAAATTCTGATTACATTTTGGAATATCTCAGTTAAAGTTAAGAATCAATAATTAAAATTTTAATTTCCTTTTAGCTCACAGTATACATTTCTATTTTTAGTTGTCTACTAAAATCTTTAAAGTGTATATTTATGTATTTTTGTAGCTTTCATTAATACAATTGTAACGTGCCAGGGTCACAGAGGAGAGGATGGGAAGTGATAGTTTAATGTCACAGTGGCTAGACACCCAATCCTCTCTTGTTCTCCTTGATACCATTACAGTGCATAGGGGGTCTGCTTTTTCAGGAGTAGGTGGTGTTCCTCCAGTGTTCCCCCGGGACACACTCTGTAGATAGGCCTACCTGTCCAGATGGTAGTTGAGGAGTCCTTGATGTTGTCAGCAGAGTAATAGACAGGAGGCAAGGTGGTATAACACAAACAGTTCTTTACTCCAGGCTAGATGTTATGTCCCAAGACAGTCTGTAAAGCCTGGAGCAGAGGTGGCAGGTCTTCTCACTTTCTAGGTGTAACTCACATACTGCCTAACTGACCAACTGCCTAACTGACCAACTGCATAACAGACCACAACCTAGTTGCCTAGGTAACTACCATTCTGCTTCAGGCTTACACAGCATATCGGCATAAAAACTTAGCATTGACACTGACACGTTATATTGCACACAATAAACAAATGGCTTCCATAGTAGACACTATTCATGAGGCACAAACAAAATTAGGAGTGTACACTCCTGTACACTACATACTCCCCCTCTTAAAAGAAAGCCGTCCTCGGCGTCTGGTGTTATTAGCAATAAAGGTAGTTAGGGATAATTGCAAAGCACTGATGGTAATATATAAAATTTTTCTCATTCAGTGATGAGGTAACAAGCATAAGAAATACAATATAAACAGTGTATAATATTACAGTTTTATCCATATCTTATAATTAAATGTCCAACTTCTCTTGACATGTAAAGGAATAAACAAGGGAAATGTCCAAAAGTCCTTGGCATATAAACCTTGGAAAGTTAACGGAACAAAACAGGAACAATGTCCATGCAGCTCTTGGTATATGAGTCCATGCAGGCATTTACGAATACAAAGGACTAACAGTCTAATTTGCCCATCAAGTCCAGGCTGAGGGTTGTGCAGACCATCAGGATATATTTCCTAGTGGCAACCTGGAAATAGGAAGAATTAGTCACAATATCTTGAGGGTATTTTACCTTTTGTACTCCTCTCCAATCGTCGAAAAGTGAATGTATCTGCAGTAGCAGCAGGCTGGTCTGAAACAATCTGTTCCTCCGATGTGGTATCAGTCTCTGCTGCTAAGGGTTCAGTGGCAGGTTCACTAGAAACAAAGAAAGTCATCCATGGTCCAAAGATAAGCTGAAAGGATTACTAACAGTGTCTTTTCCACCTTAGATGATGACTTTCATTTTCAGCTGGAGACAGTTCAGTATTTGTTGACTTGTTAGAGTCATCTTCTCTTAGACACAGCTTTAGTCGGTTATGGTGAACAACTTGCGGTTCTTTACCTTCTTTTACAATTTCATATTCATCTGTTCCTGGATATGGAATGGCTTTGACTCTGTAGGACTCAGTCTCCCACTTAGTATCTAACTTGCTAGTACGGTGTGTTTTTTTCAGCCAAACTTTGTCACCTATTTTTAGTGGTTCTGCACTAGCATGCAAGTTGTAGTCTATTTGTTGTTTCTTCCGGGCTTCCTCCATACGGGCATCCACAATCTCTCTGGCATCAGCCAGGCGGTCTCTGGTAGCGGATTGATGACATCAGGAACCCGTACATTCAAGACAAGGTCAGAGGGTAGTTTACCCTGACGGCCAAACATAAGAAAGTAAGGAGTGTACCCAGTTGAGCAATGCACAGTATTGTTGTACATATACACCAACTCAGGTAGCAAAGCTGGCCAGTCAGCTCTTTTGGTAGGTGGTACAGTTCTAAGCATCTCTATAAGGGTTTGGTTCATCTTCTCACATAAGCCGTTTCCTTGTGGATGATATACTGTGGTCCGTAGCTTTTTGCAATTGTAGAAAGTACAAAGTTCTTGAAACAACTGGGATTCAAAGGCAGATCCCCGATCAGTAAGGATCTTGTCAGGGCACCCATAAGGTAACATAAAACTCTTCCAGAAGTTGGAAGCTGTAGTCTTTGCTGTCAGATCCTTCACAGGAACTGCTACTACGAATTTGGTATAATGATCAATTATTGTCATGGCATATGCATATCCATTACGACTGGGTTCTAGCTTCACATGGTCTATGGCAACAATGTCTAGTGGCTGGTGGCTCACTATGGGATGAAGTGGGGCCTTTTGATTATGTCGTTCACCTCTCGCTAGCGTGCAGGCAGGGCATTCTTTGCACCAAGTTTCTATGTCACTTCGCATACCAACCCAATAAAATCGCCGTCGGATGGTTGCTTCTGTTTTTTGAACACCAAAATGTCCAGATCGGTCATGGTAGGCTTCCAATATCACATGGGCATCATGACGAGGTATCAAAATTTGGTACAATCTTTCACCCGAGGTGGGGTCTAATGTGCTCCACCTGATGAGCCCCCTCTGTATGAAGAGACGCTTCGTCTGCCTCCACAGTCGAACAAGTTCCATATCGGGATGAACCTGGCGAAGTCTATCAGGAACTCTTCTGCTCACAAGAAAGTCCTGTAGTTCTCTAACGGTTCGACTCTCTTCTTGGAGTGTCTTCCATTGAGCCTCATCTTGGAGTTGATCAGAGACGTGGCTCTCCTTTTCCCTGACTGCTAGTTGCATTTTGTTGAGCAAAACGAGTGTAGAATGCTGGCATCTCTACTTCTTCCCAGTCATCTTCACTTCTGGGTGGTTCTTCTCCAGTTGGTAGATGGGATAAAGCATCAGCATTCGTGTTGCATTTTCCTGCACGGTACCTCACAACAAAGTCAAAATTGGCGAGTCTTGAGGCCCACCGCTGTTCAAGGGCTCCTAGTCGGGCCGTGTTCAGATGCGCCAGAGGGTTATTATCTGTGTATACTATGAAGGGAGTAGCTGCCAGATAGTCCTTAAACTTTTCTGTTACAGCCCAAACAAGTGCGAGGAATTCCAGCTTGAAGGAGCTATAGTTTTGATCATTCTTCTCAGCACCTCGGAGAGCACGACTGGCGTAAGCGATTACTCTTTCCTTTTTGTTCTGAACTTGTGATAGGACAGCGCCAAGTCCTTGCATGCTGGCGTCAGTATACAGATGGAACGGTTGACTGTAATCAGGGTATCCAAGAATAGGTGGTTGGGTCAACAGTCTCTTTAGGGTCTGGAAAGCAATCTCTTGCCTCTCTGTCCACTGGATAGGTAGTCTCCTTTTCAGTTGCTCACGTGGGTACCCTCGAAGTAGTTCTTGCAAGGGCTCGGTCACTTGAGCAAAATGGGGAATGAAGCGACGGTAGTAGCCAGCGAACCCCAGGAAACTTCTTATTTCTTTCACGGTAGTTGGAGTTGGCCAGTTCTGCACTGCGGAGATTTTTTCAGGGTCAGGCAGTACACCTTCAGCGCTAACAACATGGCCTAAGTAATTCACTTGCGGTTTCAAGAGATGGCACTTGGAGGGTTTGACCTTCAGCCCATGCTTGATCAGAACTTGAAAGACCTCAGCCAGATGGTGTAAGTGGTTTTCATATGTTTTGGAGAATATAATGACATCATCCAAGTATAGGAGTACACTTTCAAAGTTCCGGTGCCCTAAGCATCGCTCCATGAGCCTTTGGAAGGTAGCAGGTGCATTACAAAGTCCAAATGGCATACTGTTAAACTGAAATAGGCCCATTGGAGTGGTGAAGGCAGTCTTCTCCCGGTCTTCAGGTGCTATAGGTACTTGCCAGTAGCCGCTGGTTAAGTCCAATGTTGAAAAGTAAGCCGCTGTTCCTAAGGCGGTCAAAGATTCTTCAATGCGTGGCAAGGGATAGGCATCCTTATGAGTGATGTTGTTCAGCTTGCGGTAGTCTACACAAAATCTGATGGTTCCATCCTTCTTCTTGACCAGGACTATAGGTGCAGCCCAAGGACTCTGACTGTCTTGAATGACATCTGCTTCTTTCATCTCATTTAGAAGTTTTTTAACAGGCTGGTACATAGAAGGTGGAAGAGGTCGATATCTTTCCTTGATTGGAGGATGATCACCTGTAGGTATGTTATGCTGCAATAGGGTGGTCTGACCGAAATCCAATGGGTGTTTGCTGAAGGCTTGATGGTACTTACAAGCCACAGCTAGGACATCATTGATTTGCTCGGCTTTAGTAGTGATGTCACCTACATGGATCTCAGTCCACCATGGTTCTCTTTGACTCTTCTCTTTATCCTCTTGAGCGATTTGATGGCAGGAAGCAGTTGTCTTGCTAATAATGTCTTCAAAGGTAACTTGGGAGAGTTTAACAACTGGGTAGAACTTGTGTAGCTTTATTGGAGTATCACCAAAATTTAAGAGACGGACTGGTACTCTACCATTGGAAACAGTCACTAGGCTTCTTGCAACTCTCATCATTGAATGCTCCTTGGTTAGGATTGGTTCTATGAGGGCTTGGTAATCCTGACCTCTAATGCCTGGACGGGCTCGGCACCATAACAGGGTCTCAGTGCCGGGTTGTAAGATCACTGGATGGATGTCTCCGATGCGAGCTCTGCCAACTTCTCCTTTGTGGTTAGCAAATCTTTGTTGGGCATGGAGTGTTCAGATGGCATGTTGAATAGCTTCCTGACAGGAGCAGGGAGCTGCTTGCAAACTTGCATGTAGGGCTTTAAGCATTTCTCCATAACAATTTTTAAGAACATTCATGCCCAGAACAACTGATGGAGTATTCTGGTCATCCACATCTACTATGATCACACCCTGACGAGGTAACTCAGTCTCACCAATCTGGATTGTAGGCTCCCAGTAACCCTGGTGAGGAATTGGTTGACCATTACTGGCAATAACCGTCAGCCAAGTATCTGGGGGTTGAACAAGTTCATTTAAGTCCCAATAGTTCATGTATACACCCTTTTGAAGAGTAGTTACCTGTGAACCTGTGTCCAAAAGGGCAGTGAGGAGTACTCCATTGATGCGTATGTTCACTTGTGGACAGGACGCGACATAACGTGGAAACCACATTGGGGCTCCAAGTGGACCTCTCTTTCTTCCTCCCGAGGGTCGGTCTTTGGCTTTGAGGCGACGTCCATTTAATTGATAGCACTGATCCTCTCTGTGTCCATATTTGCGACAATGCTTGCAGAAGAGTCTTCGTCTGCAGTTGGCCTTGTCAAGTGGAACATGTCCAGGGCTCTGGTAGTTTCGTGATGATGTCTTAACTGGATAGCTTCTGTAGGTTGATAATTCATCTTGTGGATGGGACTGCAGGTCTAGACTTTCCAGCTTTTGGCACACATTTTCCAGGGCACTTGTCAGGACAGTGACCTGATCCTGTAGTAGGGATACAGTATCAGGAATTTGGGCCTGTGTAGACTGTGTAGCAAGAAGGTTGTCTCCTGGAAGCGCAGAGTTAGCAGGCTTGGCACCACCACTGGAGTTGGCGGGTAACACTGGAGGGAGGTTCTGTCCCAGCAGGTGCTCTTTTCCTAGTATTCGGATTGACAGCTCTTTAAAGTCCAGGAAAGTGATATCTGGATGTTGAGCAGCAAGCATCCTGGATGACTCTTAAGGACTCAGTCTCTGCTCCCTCTACGAACTGTTCTTGGAGGGTTTTGTCGGTATCAGCTGCTTCGCGAGGGTCTACTTGGATAACAGCTTTTAAAGCCTCCTGGAGGGCCAGAGCAAAATTCCTGAGGGATTCTCCAGGCTGCTGCTTTCTCCCAAAGAATTGTAACTTTAATTCAGAGATAGTGCTGATCTCAAATGTGGCTTGTAGTCTCTTAATTATCTGTTCTGCAGTTCTTTTCTCTGAGTGGGGCCAGGACTTCACTTCCCTTAAAGCAGCACCCTCCAGCTGGCCAATGAGAATCTCCACCTTTTGTTCAGGGGAGACAGGATACAGTCTGAACATAGCCAGCATCTTTTCACGAAAGTCCCTGAGGGTGTGTGATTCTCCACTGTAACGAGGATGCCAGGGGGCCCCAAAGAAATAAGACATACTAAGCGGCATAATACCAGTTGTAGGGGTGAAGGACTCACTGGAAGCAGGTTGCTCACTGTCCCCAACATCTGTCATGGTGAGTAGTTGGTCAGAAAATGCCAAACAAACAAACAAAAAAAAATCTAGCGTCTCTAAATGGGGTGTTGCCTGTTTGCTCCCCTTCTTTGTGGAAAGTACTCACTGGGCAGGTCTGTGCTGGCTCCTTTCCTTACAATTATTTTTATCCTGTTCACAAGGCGCTCATTCAGAACTTGTTACTGGGCAGATTTTGTAATGGCTTTTTCCAACCGTTTGAATTTAACTGTCATCTCTCTCCAGAGAGCAGTTGCTCAGGGCTTGTTGCCGGGCAGATGTTGTAACGGCTTTTTCAGCCATTTTTACAGACTGTGATGCAGTTAAAATTACAGAGATTTTGACTAAAGTCTCTTATAGCTCAGCAAATGTGGTGAAAATAAGTAATAAAAGACAGTCTTTAAACACTTGATAGGGCACACATTCAAGTTGAATCCTGTTCTTCGTGACGCCAATTTATGTAACGTGCCAGGGTCACAGAGGAGAGGATGGGAAGTGATAGTTTAATGTCACAGTGGCTAGACACCCAATCCTCTCTTGTTCTCCTTGATACCGTTACAGTGCATAGGGGGTCTGCTTGTTCAGGAGTAGGTGGTGTTCCTCCAGTGTTCCCCCGGGACACACTCTGTAGATAGGCCTACCTGTCCAGATGGTAGTTGAGGAGTCCTTGATGTTGTCAGCAGAGTAATAGACAGGAGGCAAGGTGGTATAACACAAACAGTTCTTTACTCCAGGCTAGATGTTATGTCCCAAGACAGTCTGTAAAGCCTGGAGCAGAGGTGGTAGGTCTTCTCACTTTCTAGGTGTAACTCACATACTGCCTAACTGACCAACTGCCTAACTGACCACAACCTAGTTGCCTAGGTAACCACCACTCTGCTTCAGGCTTACACAGCATATCGGCATAAAAACTTAGCATTGACACTGACACGTTATATTGCACACAATAAACAATGGCTTCCATAGTAGACACTATCATGAGGCACAAACAAAATTAGGAGTGTACACTCCTGTACACTACACAATCTATCCCGAGCATTTTGCTCTATCAATCAACAGTATTTGGAAATATGATAAACTTTAGAATATACAGTATTTTGTTAACAGAGAATGCCTCTTTCCCTTTGTATCTGTCTAGAACATTGTGTGAAATTCTACATTCACTGAGACAGCTCAACTATGAAGCAGAACAGTATTCAAAGGCCTCATTTTATTTCCATATTACAGAGAAAACACCTCCAGAAAGACTATATGAGATTTAAGGAGGTGGGAAAAGAGAGATTCTTGGCTAAACTGATCATCTAATCAGGGGCATAGCTAAAGTCTCATGTGCCCTGGTGTAAAACCTCGGTTTGGGCCCTCCTCCTGCTGAACAACTCCTCTCCATGACAGAAATGCAGCATTGGCACAAAACCCCTACCAATCCACATACAATAATTGCCACCAAGTTTTGTCTTGGTCATGCACCTCATCACTTTCTAAAATAAATAACACCATCAACACAAGCAAGAAAGTAAAAGTGGCACATGGAAACCCTTAACCACAAGTTCAGTAACAGGCATCCACTCACTTTTGCAATCAGGGACGTATACCCTGCCACTATACAAGCCCCAATACTGCCAAATAGAGACCACACAGTGGTCAAATACAGGCTCTGGTCGTGTCACAAAACAGTGGATCCAGGACTGATCCAACACAGAAGCAAAAGTCCTCTCTAATGGGCGTCGTTCTGTTCTCTGATAAGTCACTGTCTTCCCCTTTTCATCTCCATCCAATCCCAGCCTCCATGATGATGTCTCTTGCCCACAACTCATTCCTGCAGAATTTACTACATAAATATGTGACACTCCTCAGTTTTGCAACACATCTCTACCTGTTTCTAACCTCACCCATAGCACCCGTAATGGTAATAATGACTTGCATCCCAAACAGTGAAAGTACTCCCAGATAGCTGTGGGGTTCCCACTTGTGCACCCAGATTTAGATGTTTTTGTGTCCCCATGTAGTAGATAAGTAAATCCTTGAATATAGTAGGCAGATACACCCACACATTAGGTAGACAGAGACAACTTTTCCTGAAAAAACAAACCTTTATACAGAACAGAAAGATAAAAAGGTATGGTTTATGAAATGCAAAAATAAAAGCCAGGAACTAGAAAGTCCTCAAAGACAAAACCCCAACTGCAACCACAATTGTGTGAAAAAACACAACTAAATTTGTTTGATCTTGTTTTCA
Organism: Phyllomedusa bahiana; assembly: GCA_025379985.1. Taxonomy (NCBI): domain Eukaryota; kingdom Metazoa; phylum Chordata; class Amphibia; order Anura; family Hylidae; genus Phyllomedusa; species Phyllomedusa bahiana. Next base: position 67,199 of record JAODAL010015253.1, read on the forward strand.
CAAGGCATTATGGGAAAAGAGCTGAAAGCTCAAGCACCCTCTATTGGATGCAAAAAGGCAATCTTCACATCCCCACACACCTATATGGGGCTCTCTCCAAGGAGAGATACTCCCCTTTTTTATCTACTTTGTAAGATGCAGAAATGGTGTTGTGATTACTTGTGCTTGAATATAGCCCTACAATGCGATACCATTATGTGCAGTAAACTTGTTAAACCATAATTAGTATTGCTAAGTTTTCTTGCTGTGTAAGGTTCAGAAAAAATTGGTCTTCTGACTTGAATTGTAGTGCCATCGTAGTGCCGCTGACTTGAATATGAATAGCCACATTTATGCAATTAGGCAATTACTTATAATGCCCCATCTACAGCAGAAGAATGAAAATAAGCAAACTATTTCATGTCAGTAATTAACCAAACACCATAACATACATACATACAACACTGCTAAACAACAAACACAGTATAAGCAAGTGGAAGCACAGGCTATACTAAGATGAATAGGACTCCTTTCAGAATTTTTAAAAGCTGGAAGAAATATCATCACTACAAGAAATTATGCCAGAGCTGTAGAATCTGCAGAATAGTTTAGGTTATAAAACTTCAGAATAAATGGATTAGTAAAAATGAGGTAACTGAAAGTGACATCCTTGACAACATCATTCAAAATACTAGCATTAGATTCAAGGCAGAGTGAAAAAATTGGCTCTAAAAATTATTTTTCGCATACAGCTAGTGATGAAGGCATAAAAGTGTCTAAATGGGTTGTCTCATGATTATATATGACATATCTACATTAGAGCAGGCAAAACATGTTTTAGACTCTGATGTAATTTTAGACATATGTTACTGTGCCTAGATATTTCTGCCACATATTTTTTTATATGGCCATCTAACATATTTATTTCTGTTACAATGAAACCACTTATAGTACATATAATCTTATCGGCTACCCTGCACAACAGCAGGAATCACTGTATCATCTCTGTATAAGAAGATTCTGGAAGTGGTGCTAATCTACTGAGCCTGTGTGACCACCAGCACTCGAAAACATTATTCGGATATTTGAAAGGGAATTATAAGAGCAGCAGGGGGCACCAAAACAAGTATGCAACAGCAATCTCTACACACAGAAGAACTTTGTTCAAATTATTCCAATAGAAAATGTTTGCCTGAGTAAAGTAATGTATTTATTTATTTGTGGGACAACCCCTTCAACTGAATCTGAAATCTTCCAACTTGCCATTTTGGCAGACCATTCTGTCCAGACTTTACTTCATGAAGTGCAGTATAAAGTGTGCACCTTAAATGATGCATGAGAATGGTTCTATAGGTCCCTATTATTGATTGTACTGTATATGTAATATTTACACTTCTAGGGTGTATCTAAGGAAAAGACAGAAGATCACCAACAAGAGCATATATGTAGAAAATATATGTAGAAAATATATGTAGAAAATATATTTTCCATGCTGCAACTATTAACCATATTACCAACCAAAGGGAAAATAATAATATTTAAAAGATAAATACTAACAAAATCAAATACATCATTGTCTTTTAGAAAATGAAAAAAAGTCTTTAATATGAAAGTATTTACATTTGTGTTTATTTTTTTATATGTAAAACATTTGCCAATCAATGCAAGCTAAAAGAAATACTAACTCTACTCCATGACAATCAGAGCTCAAAATAAATTCTCAAACTCAATATAAAAAACACTTCCTGCAGCCTGCTGTAAAAGTACATCAGGTAGTTGAGGAACTATTACATCATATAACATCAAGGTAATTACGAGTGGGCATTAGCACTGTGCCCATGTAATCACAGGTGGGAAGACTGCTGTAATACACATCTGCACTACTGATGCAACCGCGAGGACTAGAGAAAACTGTAAACCAAGCACTTAGCCTTTGGTGGCACTAAACAAAGCCCCCCATGTAGCAGTAATTGTCGGATTTGACATTAATATGAAGTAGTCATTGGACAGTAAAGGGCCCCAGGGTTAGGGTCATTGTAACAGCATTACAAATTTATACTTACAACTTGTAGCAGACAATAACCCTGTAAGCATTCGCCAGGGAAATTGTGTCATTTTTATCGCTTGAAATAATTTCTTGAATGCAGACATGCCTATTCTCTGCTACATATCAAAATTTTTCTCCTTCTACTTAGTTAGCCAGATACTTCAATGTGGAGGCTGGTGATTGGAAAATAAGTGTTAACGTCTATGCTATGCAGAAATTAAGCAGAAAAACAAACAGAAACCAGCTTACCTGTTATATAAGAGAATTGCACTTGGATCACTATACATATAGAAGCATAAAGAGAAGTCCAGTGGTCCAGTTACATAAAAAATAAATTTATTTGAAGCAATTAAGAACCATACAAACCAAACTAGCCCTGTTCTAGTCTATGTATAGATGGAATCGGAAGTATTTCAGGTCGCACAAAAAAGGCCCTTAGTCTTAGCACTACGATTATCAGCCTTTTGTGTGCATCCTAAAATGCGTCAGATTCCCTATACATAGACTAGCATAGGGCCTCAATACTCGTGGAGCTTCTAGGCAACTGCCCAGCATGCTCATGTTCTAAGAAGGCACTGCTCAGGGCTGTCTCTTGTTAAAGCTTGTTAGTCTATACCAGTGGTATGTCCTAACTGGTGTTTGAGTATATTTCTATACACAGCCGCAATACACTGTCATTGTTAGCATGTGGCCCCAATTAAACCTGCTGCCCAGCCTCAGCATAGCTTTGGAGTATCCAATCCATGACTGAGGTGGACTTTTTAATAGAAAAAACATACAAAAATGGGACCATTTTTGTATGTTTTTTCTGTAAAATTGTTAGTGTAGGGACTCACAAGACATGAGGAGCCGTGAAGAGGCTTCTGAGCTTGTGTCATGGGGCCCCATTACCAACTAATACCTCATGTTTAATATTTTTCCAGTATGCCCTTTTTATTTGCACAACAGTGCTGGGGAGCAGAGTGTGCCAGTGTTGTGTTGGACACTTAGAAAATGCTGGGCAGCCCGCCTGGTCTAATAGTATAGGTGTCACTAATAGGTTGTAGCCAGCATTGTGTACCACACATATCTATATTTATGGCACACTTTTGTATCGCCTTATTATATGCAATTGTAGTACCGGCAACCACCTCCCTCATGCCCTAAGGTTGTATGAGTGATTGTTTTATTGGTTACTTTGCATCTGTGCAATCTCCCCATGCATTATACTGCGGCTTTTCTGCATGCTGGTGTGAATAGGTGTTAAAGTTGGTGTGCAGTTTTTCATCTTGCTCTAGCAATTAGCTGCACATGTGATCTTTTTCCCAGTCAGCATAAATGGCAAAGTTGCTAGCTACTGGGTTCATGTTTGTTCAGCCATTGAGCTGTTCACAAGCCCCAAAGAATTGGAGTGTTTTTTTGAGTAAGTAATGTCCCATTTTTGTATGTTTTTTTCTGTAAAATTGTTAGTGTAGGGACTCACAAGACATGAGGAGCCGTGAAGAGGCTTGTGAGCTTGTGTCATGGGGCCCCATTACCAACTAATATCTCGTATTTAATATTTTCCAGTATGCCCTTTTTTATTTGCCCAACAGTGCTGGGGAGCAGAGTGTGCCAGTGTTGTGTTGGACACTTAGAAAATGCTGGGCAGCCCACCTGGTCTAATAGTATAGGTGTCACTAATAGGTTGTAAGCCAGCATTGTGTACCACACATATCTATATTTATGGCACACTTTTGTATCGCCTTAATATATGCAATTGTAGTACCGGCAACCACCTCCCTCAAGCCATTAGGTTGTATGAAAGATTGTTTAATTGGTTACTTTGAATCTGTGCAATCACCCCATGCATTATACTGCTGCTTTTATGCATGCTGGTGTGAATAGGTGTTAAAGTTGGTGTGCATTTTTTCATCTTGCTCTAGCAATTAGCTGCACATGTGATCTTTTTCCCAGTCAGCATAAATGGCAAAGTTGCTAGCTACTGGGTTCATGTTTCTTCAGCCATTGAGCTGTTCACAAGCCCCAAAGAATTGGACTATTTAAAAGCAATCCTTTCCTCTTCCCCTTGCTTATGATTCTTCCCATTTCCTGGCTCCCATCCCTGCTGTTCTTAGTTTGACTTGCTTACTCTGGTGTTTGGACTTTGGCTTTGTTTACGGTTATCCTCTGCTTCCCCCTAAAACCCCCCTGGATCTAAACCTTGCTTTTCTGACTCCTCTGCTTCACAATTTGGTACTGCAATTCCTCCTGGCTCTTAAACTGGCTTGTCTGACTGGACTATCGCTGCTGGCAATCCTATCCTGGGAAGTTACTCCAGCATCTTCATAAAATACAGTGTTTTATTTCAAAAGACAAATAAAGCTCAACGAGAGACGGCCAGAGCAGTGGCTTATGTGTTTCAGGTGCTATGCACCCTTAATCATAGCCTGATCAATTGCACATGCAAATTAGTTAAAAGATCTGGAGCGAACTTCCGGTTCCGGCGCCGCGATGTCTGGGAGCAGGTAGCGGAGGCTCCGACACCCCGCGCTCCCTCGCGACTCACAGAGCGGGACCCCAGCAGAACCTCCCGGGGGCACGGAAGGGCCGGGGGGCTCACGGCTGCAAACACCGAGCCCAGTGGCGACCCGGGAGGAGCGGGCCCTAAAAGGGAAAGGGGGCAGGAGGACATGGCATCCCCCATCTTAGATCAGGGGAGGGATGCTAAGATCTTTTAGGATCCCCAAAATCGACCAGCACCCGGGGTTGAGGGTAGGATCCCTCCTGAAGCCTTTAAGCCTTGAACTTTACAAAAGCTCCAAAGCTGCTTTACGACTCAAGCCCTAACATGCTGAGCCTCGGGAGTCCCCTAAGTTATGGGTTACACTGCACATTCAATACTGTGCTCCCCCTTTAAGTTCCCCCGCGGGCTGTGAGCCCCATACAAGGAAAAATGCAGTATCAATAAGGGTCCTTTGACAGAATATTGAGCACTTAATCTGCCACCTTGAAAATAAACGAAAGCAATGTCACGTTGTGACTCATCTTCCCTAAACTGCTCGTTCTGCAATACTACTGCTTTTTCTGCCCCCCCACACTTTAACGCCTTGTTTATTTTAAGTGTCCTGCGATAAAGGGACAAAAATCGGTAAAATGTCTGCTAAAACACGCGTGCAAAAAAATCAAAAGGTACATGGCACCACTAGTGCCCAACCTGAAACTGACAAACCGCTTTGCCAGAGTCCTAAAATTTACATGAGCAGTTCCTCACAACACCACTTTGCTTTTTCAGATTTTAAAACAAATCGCGCTAAAGGGGGCCCAAAGTTAACTCCCCTGTCTACAGCTTCTTTTAAACAAACACTTTGGGCACAAATTTAAAAAGGAACTAAAAGGGACTTTTCCCAACACACGAACGACGAGGGACGCCGAGGAGGGGTTCTGAAACGAAAAAGACATCAAAGATTTTCAGTTTCAATTGCAGGAATGGTAAAGAAACGGAAACTCAGTGAAAAAGTTGATGACCGGGAAAACGGAGCGGAGGAGCAACCTTAAGCAATTGGGGGTTCCCTGAGACTCTTTCTGCGCCGATTTATTACCCTGTGCGTGAACAAATACCACAAACCGGGGCATTCTCAAAGGTGAAGGTGGGAAGACCCCACAGAATAGGCCCGGGGAAGGGGGGGAGTTTGGGGGCGCGGGAAGGGCATTAGTAAATAGGCCCAGACCTGCTTTGCAAGATTTGGATTATTCCGATAAAGCAGAAACCCTTCGGCAATAGGGCAAAAAGTTCGGGGAAAAACGCATGGGCCCCAAATCCCTGCTTTTTGCGGACAACTCCAGGGGAGGTATCACGTGGGAGAAGAGCACTCTAGCAATCTGCTCAAACTTTAAAAAAACCCAAAGGAAGTTCACTCTCCTGTATCCAGCAACTCTAAAGTTTTCCCAAAAAAAGGACCTCCCCTTTTTTTCAGGACCCAAAATCACATAGAGGGGATGGGTCTCCAGGTTTTCTGAAAAAGGGCAAAGCAAGGCTTAAAGCTCGGGATAAATCCATGGCCCCGGGGAAAGAGGGGAAAGAGACAAAATTGGATAGGGATAATTTTACTTGAGTGCCCCCAATGGCATCCAAAAACCCCATGACGAGACACCTCGGGAGACGGGCCTAGGGTGACTGATTTATAGTATCTTTTGAATTGTAGTTATAGCGTCTAAGATTAACTATTTCTTTTCCTATTAGATTGCTCTGTAGTAGGCTTTGACATAAAATCTGAAATGTTGCTGTTAATACTTTATAATATTTTAATGGGGGTCCTGGGAGGAAAAGTCATAGACTAGGTGCGGGGGGATCCGGGGGGGGGTTAGGAAAGTGGGGTGAGGTCCCCTGCTCGGGGAAAAAAGGGAAGTCCTATAGCACTTTGTTTTGGGAAAAAAGGGCACAACCCTTTATAGGTTAAGATTGCATTTTGTTTGTTTGCATTGTTGGGGGGGGTTTTTTGGGGTTTTGCTACAGCCATTTAAACCCCTTTTTGATTTAACTATAATATGCGAGTCATTTCAGGGAATTGAAGGGGTTTTGGGTCACCCAAAAGAGAATGATTTTTTCTAAGGCATTAAAAAGCGTCTAAAGGCGGATCTCGTCTTCTTCGGAAACCCCCGGAGGAGTTTACTTTTTTCTGTATGAAAAAGCTATGGGGGGGCGAGGTTATGGGCTTCCTCTAAGACCGAAAGCGGGGGCTACGTTGAAAAAAAACTGAAATATCAGATTTTAGCCCCTCCAGGGAACCAAGGCAGAGGCATCGCTAACTCTCACGAATCATATTGGGAAACCTAAACATTTTTAATATCTATGGTCCCAAAAAGAATCAATCGGGATTCCTGAGGAAGTTATCTGAAACTTTCTTATGACACAATCGTTTTAAAAAAAGTGGGAGGTGATTTAACACAGTTTAAAATCCCCAGAAGCAGGAAAACCTAAAAAGCCGGGGTACCAGAGGGAAGGGCACTCCAATTCTGGTCATTCCTAGAAAAGACGAATTGGTTGACCCGGAGAAACTTGCACCGGGGGGTCGCGAATTTACATTCTTTTCTCCGTAAAACGACTCTTTGGGCCCGTATCGAATATGTGTTTTTGCCCCCCCGAGGGCTAGAGGGCCAGGCATAATTTGGAGACTCGGGTCTATTGACGCGAAAAAAATTTTTTACAAATTTTTGGGAGTGGCTGTCAAAGTTATAGCTTTGATGGTTTCAGGACATTTATGGTTTTTTTGAAATCTCTTTAAGACCGCTAAGGCGAGATTTACCCTCCCCGGGTTTTTTTCACCGTTTTTGACCCCAAAGGGAAAAAGCGTCCGGATTGTCCATTATCCCCCCTTTTTTTTTAACATTTCTATAGAAAACCTTTTAAAAAGGCCATAGAAAAAGGATGAAAGATCTTGGGAAAAGGTTGGGAAACAGACCCTTAAAACGATTCTGTTCGCTGACGAATTTTATGTTATTCAGACCAGTGAAGGAAGGGGGACCCATATTTTCTTATTGAAAAAATTTTCAGTTCTTAGGACTTTAAAATAACAGCTCTAAAAATATTACTGGGTGTTTCCCCTACAGGAGCCAAAAGAAATTGGGTGGGAGGGATCAATTTCCCGGGGGAGGGGTTTCAGATTTAGTAAAAATTTTGGGGATCCAATTGGGAAATATCCAAAACCATATATAACCAAATTTTACCCCCCTTTTTCATAAAATAGAAAATAAAAGAATGGGAAAAATCTCCCCCTCTCCCTTTTGGGTAGGGTTAACTTTAAAAAAAAGGGAAGCTTCCCAAAAAAGCTCTCCCATGCAACATACCTCGCTTTGAAGCACAAGATGTCAGAAAAGAAATCGATTTTTTCTTCATTTTGAAAGGGGGGATAACGCCACAGAAAGCAAATACTACCCGATGCTCCGAGAATAAGGTAGATTAGGATTCCAGAGTTAAACATATAAATGGCTTGTAAACTCAAGTCAAATTGGATTCGAATTCAATTTTTTTTTCAAATTTGGGAAATTGGGGAGGGCTTTTCCCCCGCCGGGAATCTAATAGCCGCTTCATCGGGTTCCGTCTCCCCAGGATATTCCCGAAAAACTTTAATTATAAAAGATACAATTGCTACATGAAGGCAACAAGAAGGTGATGGGCCTCCCCCTTTTTTGCTCGAAAGCACATGCACTCTTGGGGGGGATCCGGAATTTTTACAAGGGGCCGGAGAATCCCAAAATTCAGGGGTTTTGGGTTAAGGGTGGGGTCAAGCAGGTTAAACACGTTCCCCTAGTCGGAAAAAATAGATTCCTGACCTCTCAGGGGTTAAAGAGAGGTAGGAACCCCAAAAAAAAGGGTTTTTGGTTTTTCCCAATTTCGAGTTTTTTTCAAAGCGTCTGAGGAACATAGGAAAGAATTCCAGAGTAACAAAATTTTTTTGCTTTTATAGCATCCACCTCTAAAAACTCGCTCTCTGAAATCTATAAGGTACTAAGGGAATATCGTGCTTTTGAAAATAAGAAACTCATTTAGGAGAAGGGCCCGGAAATTTGAGGATGGGAGCGCCTGTTAAGTTTCTGAAGGATGGGATTTGAAAGGGAAACTGTTCCATGTGAGTTTGGAGGGAATCTCAATATTAAACTGATTACATAATGCTATTTAGGGCTTTGATATCCCCCCAAACCCGATTGCCCTGACGTTTGGTGGCTTCCCCTAAATGTCGCAGGCGAAAGCGGATCTGTTTCACGGGCTCTGGGTCTGCTCAAAATCACAGGATTTCCCGGGAACGTGTGAGGAATTTTGCTTAATACTCCCCTGAATTAGATCTGGAACATGCGCCTATCCAATGTTTTTTCAGTAACTCAGGAAGAAAAAATTTTTCCCTTTATTTTCATATTTCTACTTGATAGCCAAGAGAAGGGGCGGCTTTTGGATCAGCCAGAAATTCCTTCCCTGATATGGTTATCGATCAAGTAAAACATTTTCTTCTCATGGATCGACGGGAGGTAGAAAAATAATAAAGAGCGCTCTCAAAGAAGTTTTTTAAAAAATGGAGAAGCTTTATTGAAAATTTTCTTTCCAAAAAGAAATAAGAGAGCACATGCTCCCATTTAAAGACCCCTACATGGACATGCATAAAGAGCTGTGATGACTTAGGGCTTCTCAAATAGAATAGGAGATGACCATAAAAAACTGGGAACAACTTGACGTTAGAAATTAGTGTTGAGGTGACCGGAGGAGGGACGTTGATTGAAATTTCATGTATATTGTGAAATGTTTATTAATTAGACTTTTTATCGCTGGTGATGGCTGTGGCAACTGGGGGGGGGGGGGATGTTTGGGTAGTTATGTTTTGTTTTTCCTTTTTGCTATGAAAAAATTTTGACATATTAATGAAACTAGTATGGATGCACTGTCAGCATTAATTTGGTTGTCAATAAAAATTTTTTTAATAAAAAAAAAAAAAAAAAAGATCTGGAGCATCCAATTTTAGCCCATGAAGAGTGTCACGTGATAAAAACATATGATTGTGGATAAATAAATACACAGAAATATACTGTAGTTCAACCCCAAATGCTATATACGGAATATATAGACATAACATACATTCTGTATTTACGCATTTGGGCTGACATGTATGAACAGGGCTTTTGCCTGTTATCTGGGGCCCAAAAGCTGTAGAAAGACCTGTTCAAATAGATATATGAACAGTCGCTATAAGCCAGTGCAACACTTTTTAATGCGCCAAAGTTTGTGGGAGCATTCGGGGGGGCGTTGGCATCACTTTCATAGATTTAGACACATTTATGATTCTTTGATGCCAAACCTAGGCGCAGAACAGTTAGAACAGCCCAACCAGTAAAGATGGTCTGCCTGAGCCGACTTGTCGTATTGCCGCTGCTATGCGCCTGTTTTGTATGACCTGCAGAAGAACAGGTTCATACATTCTGGGCTTTCTACACTGCCTTAAAGCTATTTTAGAACTGGCCTGTCTGTGCCAACATTCATACATGTCACCCTTGTTGTTTGAAAATACAAATAAAGCACTACAAATTTTATGAAGATGCTGGAGTAACTTGGATTCTACTTTGGATTCTATAATGGGGTCGACCAATCCTCCATATATGTTTCTATATAACCAGGGAAGTTGCCCGAGTATAACAATCGTAAAATTAGTATGCAAAAAATATTGTGATAAGTTATGTTTAATGGAAAAAACCTAAAATAATACATTAAAAAATACTGGAAAAAAAAAAACACCTGACCAGTAATATATTGTGAAAAGTTATGATTAATGGAAGTACCTAAAAAATACAATAAAAAAGATAGTACTGGGAAAGAAAGCACATGAACAATAATAGAAAATCGTAAATATTTGGTATTCCCCATATGTCTATAATAATTTTGATATGTACTATATAAATATATACTTACTGTACTTAAATTTTATGTGAAAAAGCTACTTGTCCTGCAAAAAAACAAGCTTCTAAATGCCTCCTTTGATGCAATTTTTTTTTTTTTAACTTATTAATTCCAGGATGGCAAGATATAAATTCCATAATAGATCCAAAAACCTCCCAAGTGATGAAAAAATAGGAATATAATCAAAAATAATATCCAATCAGAACAATTCCCTTTAAAATATAACTTTTAATCCCAAATTTATCTAAAATACTAATTAAAGAATTAAAGTGAAAAACACCTCTAAGAGTGAATAAATAATATGGGACAATAAGCAAAGAGTATGTATCAATCAAAGGAGCTTAAACCTAACAAGTCCCTACCAAAATACCTATTATCTACCTGATACAGAGAACCCGCCCCAAAAAGGGCGCCCCTCAATGGGGGTACAATTGCCCTAACAAAAATCCCAATCTTAAAAATGGGGGATTTTGGGTCATTTCCTATTTCAAATTGATAAAAAGGTAATAGACAAGAGAAATAGGAAAAGAATAGGTCCACGGCAAACCCCCAAAATGTAATGTCACAAATATATCTACTAAAGAAATTATAAGATGTCATAGCCCATCACTGCCAAAAAAGGATAAATGTTTTTATATCTACCAGCATATGAATCCCCATAGGTAGCCTGAACCCCCGACACAACGTTTTTACCCAATTCCCGGATTTTAAAATGGGGGTTAAAGACAAAAAAAAATGCCCCCATGTTACCCTTTTTTTCAGATGTAAAACAGGGCTGAGTACATAATACCTGAGGGGATCAAAACTTCACATTAGGCTGGTGGGCCTGAAAATAAAGGACATATGGAGGGGTTGATATAAACAATCAAACCCTCCATTTACAGGGCAAACTGTATATAGTGAAGGAAAAAAATAATAAATGCCAAACTACTACCCGACCACATATCCAGCTATGTGCCCCCGGGGGGACCCTTTTGGTATAAGGTTTCACTGTCCCAAGGGATAAAGAGCCCTCCCCACCATTTAAGGGGGGGTATCCCAAACAAGGGGTGTATTACCGCCCACTTACATAGTTCCACAAAAACCTATGGCCCTTACCCCCCTGGATTAAAAACGGCCCGGGCCTTTAAAACCCTTTCCCAAAACTGGGGTGTATCGGCGCCCAAAAAAGTTACAGCGCATGCGGGGAAAATACAAAAAGGGCCCACGGTGATATCGGCCGAAAACCGCGCATGGCGCGGAATTTAAAAGGTGGCGCCGAGAAAAAACGTAGGGGGGACGCCAAAACACAAATATTTGCAGCAGGTAGCCAGGACAGGGAAATTTCCCACCTGTCGTGTGCAGAAAACCCAATATGAAAAACCTACAGCACCTCCAAGTCGGCACCCTTTTTGGGTTTGCCTGCCCCAAACCCAAAATAGCGCCAATGGATATGACAGTTACCCCTCTGTTTAGGGGGCCCGAGGGGGGCGGGGGATAGATTGCGTATAAATCTGCAAAATGAGCCTCCTTGAAGTCAAATTTGGGTTCTCAGCTTTAAACACATTAGCCAGTTTACAAAATTTGGGGTTTACAAAATATAAAAAATTTGTATATTATTTTCCCAATTTAACAATGAATCCAGATGATAAGTAGGGGCCCAAAAACGTTTTTGAGGAAAGGGAACTTTGTTACTCCAATCAGTAAGAGTAATGGCTTTAAGGGAAAATAAAAAGGGGGGAAAAAACTTCAAAGGGCTTTTGGGCAGAATAATGAAAAAAAGGAAAAAAATTTTTAAGATTCCAAAAGGGAGAAGAAAGAGGTTCCCCAGTTAAAATTTTAAAAAAAAAACAAAAAACAAGTGTCTGAAACCCAGACCTCTTTATTTGAAACATGAAAAACGGGGGGAATTCATTAAGTCCACGGGGTTACACGCGTCCAATCTGAAAATTTCCTTTGGGGTTCCCCCTTTGGGAAAGTTCACCCTTTTTCCCAATCCCCCCAAAAGGGGGGTTTTTAACGTTTGTCAACCCCTCAAAACTTGACACACTCTACCCCCCCTTTTCATTTTTGGCCCCAAAATATGTCTGGCGATGGGTGTGCCCAGGGTTTTCTTTTAACACACCTACATGTTCCCAATTCTTCCCCAAACCCTCTCGCTTGGTTTTTGCCCCGTAATTTGGGCCCAAATAGGGAAGGGGGCCCCAAAAAAATAAACTCCAACAAAAAGGGAAAGTTTATAAATCCTCAAATTTTTAAAAATTTTCCCGGTTTTCTTTTTATACTCTCAAAATTGTTTTCCTTTTTACAACAAAAGAAAAAAATTTTTACTTTTTCCCAACCTCTGAAAAAAGCCATTGGCTGTCTACAAAACCCCAAGTTTCCCTTTGGGGGGGTGCACAAAAATGACTTTTCACCAAAACCGGCCCCCAATGCTACGTCCTTTTTCTATATTTAATGCGGGGAAAAGCTTTTTAAAATAGTCTTAGATCTTCACCGGGAAAAGAGGACATCCCCGTATCTTGTTTAGAATGTCCCTAATCTAAAATACATTAGGGGCTAAACTCCCCAATAATACCCCAAATCTTTCCCTTTTCAATGCTGGGGACTCATTCTTGTTTTTTGGGGGCCCATTTAATTTTAAACCCTATCCTCTTTCAGGGCTTTCTAAAAAAGCTTTTTTAAAGGGGGCCCCTTTGGGTGCCCCTTTTAAAAGAATCTGTTTTTTAAAATCCATGCTTGCTGTTAAATTGGTTTGTCAGAAAAAATTTCTCCCCCAACCGAAGGTTTAATTTGCCCCCCGGGGAAATACCTTCCCCAAAGGGTCTCGGTGGCAGCATCCCATCTGAGGAGACTATTGGTGGATGTAGTTTTCCTATATACTTTAGAAATTTAGAGAGAAACCCGGATTTTTAGAAAGGGCTCCCCTTGGGAAATTGGAAGTGTGAACTCTTCCCAAACACATGGGTAAACTTTAGGTTTATGTCTTGTTCCCGGGGGGAAATTTCCTAGGTGGGGGCGTTTTACGGACTCCCTAAAGTGCATAAGGGAATTTCCCCCCTTTAAAAGGGGGGGAGACCTACCCTTTTCCCGGAAAGGGACCCTTTCCCCAAAAATCTGGGGTTATAAGTTTAAAAAATTGAGAGTTTTTGTTAGGGACTTTCCCCTCATATAAAAGGTTTATGGGGGACTTACTCTTAAAACTGGAATTTTTATATTTAGTGGTTTAAGATACGTTACCTGCAGTATAGATGTAGAGGCATTTTACTTCTTTTCCCCAACAAAAAGGGGCCCTTCCAAAGCTTTTTGGTATTTTTCGGGGTTTGGGTATTAAATTTAGATGCCATAATAATTTTTCTGGTATATTGAAGTTCTCTCGGGGAGGGGAAAAACCCCCTTTGTATTTGATCCCCAAGATCTCCCCACCAGCTCAGAGGCACGGCGAAGGGGGACCCCCCAGTCCCCCACTTTTCCCAATTGTGTTGTGGGCTGGTGGGAGATTTTTTTAAAAAACAATTATTTTTGGTGAGATGGAGATAGATGGTTGACAATACCTTTTATGGACAGGGTTTTTATCAAACAAATTTTTTATTTTGTGGAGGGGGAGGGGTTTTCACCCTTTTGGGAAATTTTTGAAAGATTCTTTTAAACCCAAAATGACATTGGTTAAAAAAATTTTTACCTTTTGTGTGGAATTGGGGTTCCCAAAATTTCCCCATTCCTAGATGTGAGCATTTTAAAAATCCAGATTTCTCTCTAAATTTTAAAGTATTTAAAGGGAAAACTACATCCACCAATTTGTCTCCGAGATGGGATAGCTGCCCTCCGAGCCCCTTTGGGGAGAGGTATTCGCGGGGGCAGGGACCCTTTGGCGGGAGAAATTTTTCTGACATAACCAATTTTTGACAGCAAGCTATGGTCTAAAAAACAGATTCTGTAATAGGGGGCCCCCCGAAGGGGCCCCCTTTAAAGGAAAACTTTTCAGAAAGTCTGAAAAAAGGTAGGGTTTAAATTTTTGGTCCCCAAAAACAAGAAAGAGGGCCCTCAGCATTGAAAGGAAAAGATTTTTCGTATTATTGGGGAGTTTAGCTCTATTTTATATCAGGGTTAGGGGGCAAATTTTAAAAAAGGGTACTGGGGAAGTCCTCTTACAGGATGAAGTCTAAGAGCTATTTTACCTGCTTTCCCCGCATTAAAAAATTTGAAAAGGAAGTTGCATTGGGGGGGCGTTTTGGTGAAAAGTCATTTTTTTGCCCCCCCTCAAAGGGCAAACTTGGCTTTGTAGAACCGGCGGATGGCCCGTTTAGATGTAAAAAATTTAAATTTTGTTCTTTTGTTGTAAATTGTAAACCCAAATTTGAGAGTAGTAAAAAGCCCAACCCGGAAAAAATAATATTAGGGATTTTTAAAATGTCTTTTGTTGAATTTATTTATTTGGCCAACCCGTCCCCGTGGGCTAAATTACCCTGGGCAAAACGAGAGTTTAGGGAAGGGGTAGGGGAACATGTTTGGTGATGTTAAAAGACACATGGACACACCCATCGGGCCCGCATTTTGGGGACCCCAAACATGAAAAGGGGGGTAGAGTGTGTCAAGTTTTGAGGGATTGACATGTTTTTAAACCCCCCCTTTGGGGGGGGGGGAAATTTGGGGTAGGCTGATTCTCCAAAGGGAGATCCCAAAGGAAATTTTCAGATTGGTTTCCCTTTTCCCGTTTGGGTTAATGGGAAACCCCCCTCGTTTGCATGTTTCAATAAAGAGGTTGTTAAAGCTTGTTTTTTTGTTTTTTTTTAAATTATAGAAAGGTAACCTCTTGCTTTTTAATTTTGGAAAACTATTTTTCTCTTTTTTCTCTTATTTGCCCATAAGATGAAGTATTTTTCCCCCTTTTTTTTTTGCCATGGGACGCCAAATTTCTCTTATGATTGGAAATAACTATTTTTCCCTTTCCCACAAAAGCCTTTGGGCCATACTTTTTCATCGGTTCTATTGTTAAAAAATTTAAAAATAAAAATACTATTTGTTTTTTGTAAACTCATTTTTGTATCTGGCATAAAGTGTTTATGCTGAGAAACCTAAATTTGACTTCAAGGCAGGCTCATTTTGCGATTTAAAACGCAAACTATCTGCGCCCCTCTGTCTTTCTATAACAGGGATAACTGTGAAAATTTCCTTTTGGGGCTGTGGGTTTGGGGGGCGGGGGGCCAATAAGGTTTTGCCGACGGATGGGGCTTTTAGGTTGTTGCTTATGGTTTTCTGCACACGAGCGGGAATTTCCCTGTCCTTGGCTACCGCTGTAAATATTTTGTGGGGTGCGGGGTCGCTCCGTTTCGTTTTTTCTCGGCCATTTTTTGAGTGTCCGCCCATGCGCGGGGTTGGGGGGGCCCATTCACCCCCGGGGGGGATTTTTGTATTTTTGCACAGGGGCTGTAGACTTTTTCGGACGCCCAGTTAACTCAGTGTGTTTGAGGATTTGAATTTGGGGGTTCCCTTTGAAACCCGGGCTGGTATGGAAGCCTAGGTTTAAATGGAACTATGGGAAAGGGGGGCGGTAAACAGCCCCGGGTTTCAGATATTCCCCCCTATAAATAGGTGGGGGAGGGTCTTTATCCTTTTGGGGGCAGTGAATAAATTAAAACCAAAAAGGGGTCCCACCGGGGAGCCACAAAGCTTTTTGATTTGTGGTCAGGGGTTTTTAGTTTGGGTTTTTTTATTTTTCCATTCACTATATACAGTTTGCTTCCCGTAAATGGAAAGGGGTTTTTATTTGTTTTTATTTAATCCCCCCATATGTTTCCCTTTTTTTTCAGGCACACCAGCCTAATGTGAAGATTATGAAACCTTCTTTAGGTTTTTATGTTTCTCAGTCCATTTTTAAAATCTGAATTTTTGGGGAATGTTTGGGTTTTGGGTTTTTTTTTTGTCTTTAAACCCCCTTGTAAATCCCTGGGGTTGGGGATGAAACGTTGCGTCTGGGGATTCAAAAGGGTGGGCCTATGGGGGGTTCATATGTGGATTTAGGTTAATGTACATTTTTATCCTCTTTTGGGGTGATCGGCTATTGACCTCAACTTTTAATATCCTTTTTTTGTTTGATAAATTTTGAATTTCCCAAATTTTGGGTTTACGGGACCCATTCATATACCCTTTTTTCTTGTCTATTACCTTTTTTTCAAATTTTAAGATAGAGGAAAATGACCAAAAATTCCATTGTTTTTAGAATTAGGGAAAATTTTTGGGTTTGGGACAAAATTTGTACCCCCCATTGCGGGGGCGCCCTTTTTTGGGGGGGGTTTTTGGGATCAGATTGATAAAAAGGAAATTTTTTTAAAGGGGCTTGTTAGGTTTTAAAACTCCTTTGATTGATACATACTCTTTGCTTTTTGTCCCATATTTTTATTCACTCTTTTAAAGGGGTTTTTCACTTTTATTTTGAATTTGAAATTTTAAAAAGAAATTGATTAAAAGTTATATTTTAAAGGGGAATGTTCAATTGGATATTATTCAAGATAAAAAATTCCCCCCAAAAAAAGTTGTGGTCCCAAAAAACCAAATTTGGGTCGTCCTTAAAAGGGTGTTCTCATTTTGCTATTCACAGAGCCTTTCTCTTCCCGCCAGTTTTACATCACAATTTTGTATTGGGGTGGATGGGTCCCATAGCAGTGATTGCCCGATCGGGTTTGCTATTCCTACCCGAGGTGTTTTTCAGTGCCCTGGTTCAGAAAAATTTGTAAAAATGTAGTGCAAAAGGTTACCCGGCCCTAAAGGAAAAGTTAGTCTTTAAAATCGAAAAAAGAAGCTCCTGAATTGAAGATAGCAATCAAACGGGATTTATGTTGAATGGTCTGACCGGGTTGCTGGAGCAATGAAAAGGCCCTCTCTGGTCAGTAAAACCCAGAGAAGCTTGTGGTTTTTCCCAAACAGAAAAAAAAAATTTTC
>JAODAL010015254.1:0-84535 GCA_025379985.1 Phyllomedusa bahiana
AAATTTTACAAAAACCCCGGGGGGGGTTCTTTATAGCAGTTCCACATTGAATGCTCAGCCAAATAAGCGATGGCTAATAACAAACTGTTTGATATCCACCAAAACCCTAGTTTGTTGAATATCAACATTGCTATTTTTTCCCCTTGCTTCTAGATAAAACATTCTCAAACAATGATGTGTATAAATTGAGTTTTACAGATTGAATTTATAGCCAACACAAAATTAAGCTGCAGTGTTGTATTCAGCAATACTTGTCCATTATGGTAAAGGAAAAGTGCTTCATCAGGACCCTATCTAAAATAGATTTTTAATAGAAAGAAAATGTTTACAGCCATAAATCATGTCTGTTTTCTGTAGGAATGGAGTAGACAATGCTACTCCACTGGGATCTGAGGGAACACTATAAACTCATTTTATATCCTGATACACAAACTCTTATATAGTTTGAAACTGCAATTGAGGTCAGTGCGGACAAACTGAATAAGCATGTATATAATGTGAAAACTGCTTTTCATAAGCTTTAAAAAAAAGTTTTTTATTTTATGACTTGTAAGGTTTATGCACACTTATGATTAAAAGTATTATTCTTTAAATTGGAAAGAAAATTGCTATATTATGCCAGTAGAAGAGTATTGTATAAATATTGTTCATGGAGTCTTTTATGGTGCCAATTATTACTGTTTAACGCATCTGAAAAATTTCAATGATGTAGGCATAGATGTTTTGGATCAATAATCTTAGGTTTCAGCACGTATTCGGTTTATTAATGGTGTTATCTACAGTTGGTTCACTATCCAATAGTCACATTACTGAGATTTCACTTAGGACTTTTGCAAATAACCATGCTGTCTCTACATGTTACAACCCTACATTTTAAAACCCCGGATATCCCCATTTTTAAAAGCCCTTTTGGTCCTACAATACCCAAAATCCCTTTTGGAGATTTTTTAGAAATTTTCCCTAGAATCAACAAAAAGATAAGTTCTGGGTATATGGAGCAGTGTGTCCACCTGTACTCTGAATTTGCATAGAACAGAATGGTTTTGTAGTGTTAAGCTTGTCAAGAAAAATTTTCTGCAAGAGGACTTTAAGGAGCCTTTTCCCCAAATAGGTGCAGGTCCCAGAAGAGGGGCACACACCTATCACACATTGATGATATTTGTTTGAAATAATGTCTAGTTGTTAACTAAATTTGTCACGGAAAGTAACCATTAAAAATGGCTATGGGCGTCATTTTGTAATCTTTGAAAAGAAATTGGGAAAATGCCCAAATAAAATTCATTTTTTAAAGCTACCTTCGGTTAAAGATGAATTTTTAAACAGGAAAAACCTCCAACTAAGCCAAAACCTAATCTCAAGAAAATGGTTTTTGTTAAAAAGGGGATATTTATTAAAAATGTCAAATATTGGAATTTTCTTAGACTACAAACTTTACAGCTCCCTTTTTTTGAATTTTTCGAATGTAAGGCTATTTTGTAAGTTCACACCTTCTGTTAGTTGGCTTACTCTGTGTCACTAATTGTGTAAACTTAGGCGCTGTGCAACTACTTGTTGACCTTAGCAACCACCTCCAGGTTCTTTTAGATGATCTCTTATTGCGGAGCAGAGGCGTCTTGTTGGACATGTGGTGTCTGGTGCTTAGTAACTTGACAGCACAACTCTTCAGGGGCAAATCTGGCTTTTACTCATGGCACTGGAACTTCGTGAACGTTACACTTCTCTTGGCCGAGAAACCAGGCAGTGGTATAATTCACATCACAAACGCGTCTCTCGCATGGGGCCCACTCTCAATCCCCTTCACTGTGTCTCACAACCTCCTCAGTAGCCTCTTTTTACATCTTCCTCTCTAGAAGTGCGGTTGAGCCCAAGGGACCTCTCTACAGATCCTTTGTAAAGCTTCCCAGGAATGACTGTTCAGGCATACGCTGTCGAGGTCCTCTCTGTATATCCAGCAGCCTGCCAGACCTTGACCAGAGGTCCACTGAGTTTCTATCTTTCACATGTGCTTTCACACAGTGTGTTTTTTGATGCGTTTTTTTGTGCAGAAAGGCACATCAAATAATGCTGTACATTTATGCACAAAAAAAGGATCCAAAAGTGCATCAAAAAACGCACCAAAGATGCAACTGCGTCTGAAAAAAATGCACCAAAAAACACACCAAAAACTCAGCTGGGTGTGAGAGCACCCTCAAGGTGCTTTCACACTCAGCTGTGTTTTTGGTGCCTTTTTGGTGTTTTTTTATGTGTTTTTAATGTGTTTTTAGATGCATTTTTGGGCAGAAATGTACAGCATTAATTGCTGTGCTTTTCTGTACAAAAACACATCCGAAAAAAGTGTAAAAAATTCATCAAAAATGCACCTGCATTTTTTTATTAATTTTAATGCTGCACATTACTGCACAAAAAACACATCCAAAAAAACGCATAAAAAATGCACCAAAAACGCACTGTGTGAAAGCACCCTTACACTCGCCTTGTGTGTCCTCACTCTTCCCCTTCAGCTCTCTGATTGGCTGCCTCAGCCTTCACTGTACTGTCTCCCTAACAACCTTAGCTCCCTCTGACTGCTAAACCATTAAATCCTTCCTTCTAGTAACTCAGCAACTCCATACAGCATTATCGCATAGCAAAAAACTGTCTATTACACACACAAACACAAATACACATTTTTACCCCCCTGCAATTGCATCAAAATGTAAGCACATCTTCTTGGCATACCACATCATACTCTAAGCCACACTCATTTTACCAAAGGCATAACCCTGTTTTCAGGCAAGATGCAGAAGTGTCTACAAACCATCTAAACACATAATTGCCAATATTTTGCCGTAAATTTCACCATAATTCTGCCACAATTACCATAATAAATGTACACCAATGACTTTAAGGTATTAAAATATGTAAACAAAATGTCACTTATTCAAAAACTGGAAATGTTGCTAGGCTTATTTTTGAGTATTCACAAAGCTTTTTTATAGAGGATGCTGCCTTTCCAGCAAGTTTTCCATATATATTGATACCTTTCTTAGAATGAAAAAAAGCAAATGCCGGACAATCTGATCCCAGGAGCAAGGATTGTCGTCACTCTTTGCAGCTGTTCGCTATTAAATAACATATACACTTTCAGTAGAATACCTACAATAGATGTATTCTATTAGGAATTTGGAGAACTAGCCAACATTAATGGACTGTGTCGTTGTAGAAAACATGCCATTCTAAACTAGACAATTACTTTATTCCATTAGGTAGAAGCCCATCTGTGGACCTGATTGCAATGTATTTCTGTTAAGTCTCTTTTTGTACTTTGACAATGGCACACCTGTACTTTAAATGTAGCTGAAGAGCTTGTGCGATATGTTCTGCTTGTAATTTCTGGAGAAATATTGGAAGAATGTTAAAAATGTAAATGTGCCCAGATTTAGTATGATCTTTGTCGATGAAAATATTTTCATTGATTTTTTTTGTCTTCTTTTTGCAGATGTGAATGCATTTCATACTAAGGTAAGTGCTCGTACCATTTAGATGGATTTAAATCTATTATTTCTTGTTGTATTTGTATTTGTTTGCAGTATATCATCTATATGGTATCTGTTTATGCTTGTAAATGTAAAGTAATGTCATTGAAATCCACTTTACAGACAATCACATCCCTCTTTGAAATGTCTTTTGTGATAATTTCTTCTTATGATATGCCATACCCCAAAGGCTAAAGATGTGGAGACTGTGATTGGCAATGGAGCCACTTGATTTCCCCAGCAATTACCCTGTTTCCCCGAAAATAAGACCTAGTGCATTTTTTTATGCAATTCAGAGTTTGGCTGCTTATGCTGATGTTTGTGATGAAATCACTACAGTATTTTAATACATGTTGATGTTTTGTTCAACAATAAATGTGAATTATTGTTCATAGAAAAATAATACATCCCCTAAAAATAAGTCTTAGCTCGTCTTTAGGAGCAAAAATTAATATAAGACACTGTCTTATATTTGGGGAAACAGGGTATAAAGAAGTTTTTTTTTTTTGTTGTTTTTTTTTACTCAGTTTTTAACCTTCCCGAGTTTAAAAAAAAATCAAGATGGAGTATAGTGAAATCTGATTTGTGCACTTTGTCTGTTGTGGAAAGGAAGTTTCATGGAACATGTTGGAAAAAGCAAATAAGTTCACTCATATCTTCTAATAAGAGTTACTACTCAAAGCAGAGTTTTTGAAACTGTTTCTAAGATGCATGTGTTTTAATAATCTTAAGACTTAGGGCATGTTCACACGGCGTGTTGGATCCGATTTTGGATCCATTTTTAGATGTGTGTTTGAATCCGTGTTTCGCACCCTAAACAGACCCAAACACGCATCTAACAATGTGCAGTGTGATTTACATTGCTTTCTGAACGCATCAGCGTTCAGACACGTGATTGCCAATGTGTGTTTACATGTGTCTTTCTGATGCATCTTTTGCATCCGTTCAAAGAATTGCCATGTCAATTCTTGATTCGAAAGACGCAGCAGATGCCTTATTTATAAGTTGCGTTTCTACTGCAGCAAAAATGCATCCAAACACGCACCTGCATGTTGGATGCATTTTTCATGCGATTCATGCAGCACTTTTGAATGCATTTTTTGGATCCAAAACAGATCCAACACTGGATCCAATACACCGTGTGAACATACCCTTAAACTGCAATTTACTAAGTAGGGAGCAATGTACATAACTCATACACTACCGGCACATAAGCCAGAAAAATCTGTTGACATATATGCCAAAAAAATGCTAAAAAAAATAGGTTAACCTTTTTATGGGGTAACTAAAAAAATATCATAGGGGTTGTCCATACCAGCAGCTCCTCAAGCCCCAATAAAATAAGAAAAGACAAACTCATCTTCCTCCAGTCCCAGTTCAGCACTGTGGTCACATGACTCTGCTTACTTGACAATTTGGAGATCTTCACATCTGAACAGTGATGTAAGTAAAGGCAAGTGACTGCTGCTCCAGTGACAATCGCATTCAGAAGGGACGGAACGAAAACAGTAGAGCAGGGAGATGTGGCACTGAAACCAGGGACTGGAAGAAGTATATAGTATTTTTTTTTTCTTTAACTGGATCACCAGGAGCTTCTGGGTTTTGTAGGAGGCAGAAAACTCCATTAGTTTGGTTATTCCAGCAAATTCTTCTGTAATTGCTATGTCTTTCGGTGATGTGACATTGTCTTGATGTTGCTAATAAAGTTACTAATAAAACAAATAAAAGGCAGAAAGATGACACAGAGAGAATAATTTGTGAGTGGCTTTTCCACAGATGCTGACAGATATAATAAGACCCTTCTGGAGATAGTGATACCGGAGAAGTTCTGCTCCTCAATAATCTAATGTTACCTGGATACCTGAGGTCACATGACCTGTGTGGTGGTCACATGATAAGACACTAATGGAGGTAGTAATACTGGAGACGTTCTGCTCCTCAATAACCTACTGTTACCTGGACACCAGAGGTCATATGACCGGTGTGGTGGTTACATGATAAGACACTGCTGAAGGTAGTAATACAGGAGATGTTCTTCTCCTCCATACACTACTGTTACCTGAATACCAGGGTCACATGATCTGTGTGGTGGTCACATGATAAGACACTGCTGGAGGTGGTAATACTGGAGAAGTTCTGCTACTCCATACACTACTGTTACTTGGACACCGGGGATCACATGACCTACGTGATGGTCACATAAGACACTGCTGGAGGTGGTAATACTGGAGAAGTTATTTTCTTCCATACACTATTGTTAGCTGGATATCATGGGTCACATGACCTGTGTGGGGGTCACATGATAAGACACTGCCGGAGGTGGTAATACTGGAGAAGTTATTTTCTTCCATACACTACTGTTACCTGGATACCAGGGTCACATGACCTGTGTGGTGGTCACATGACTGACAGTGTTTTATTCATACAGCTAGTCCATGGGCCTATTGCATTGGTATAAAAGTGTTATAAGCTAAATTTCCTTACTAATACATCTATATTAGAAAATTGGATGATTTCCTATTATGTACATAATAAATTAAACCAATAAAAAATGGACTACTTTAATAGCTAATATATCCAAAAAGCATGTCTTTTTAACATGGATTTGGCTACAGTCCCTTGGATTAGCTTTGTTCAACACAACTACAAGAAAAAAGTGGTAAGAATTGGGAAAAAAAAAAACATTATAAGTGGTTTTTTTTTTAAATTCCTACATGTATTCAATGGACATTCTTCTTTGTGGTCACCTTTATTTTGTAACATGTGTGATCATTGTGCATATATATTTTAAATGTAAATGATGGACATGCCTATGAATACTATGTTATGAGCACAGCAGGGTTTATGAAGCTTGACATTATGAATCATCAAAGCCAAAATCCTTGGGTTTCAACATAATTGGTATGAAAGAATACTTAAAGATCAATTGAGGCTATTCTTCACGTGTCTGACCAAATACTAGTGTTCTCCATGAAATAATTTTGGAGCAACTTTCCTGGTATCTCTACAGTATGTGGTTACTCTGTTATTCCTTGTAGAATAACCAATTTGTCAGGTGGGAGTTGCCAATTTGGGATTTATCAAACAATGACTGATATTTTCCAATCAGTGCTGGCAGTCAGTGTGTGTAGGGACACTCTCTTGGAAGCTTGAATGGTAACACCCAACTGGCTGATTCAGTAATACATTTCTAGGAGGAATTACAGAGGAATAGCACAACACAGAGATATAAGAGAGGAAGGTCCAGAATTGTTATTTTATGGGGAAGTACTAAAAGGGATATATCAGTAGCAGTCTCATGACCTCTTGAAGAGGAACTCTATAAACTCAGTTAGACTAACTGAAATAAACTAGCTTATTACTTGGAAATAAAAAATGGGGTTGGGCACAAAAACCCCCAATTTTTTTCTTTGTTTAAAAAAAATTTTTTTCTCCATATATATAAAACTAGTAGTTTAAAAAAAATAAATAAAAAAAAATTGTGGAGATATCATGTCTGGGGATGATTTGATTGATCGGTTTTCTTGTTTTGGAATGTTGTTGGCCCCTCTCTGTAAGCTAAGACTTGTCTTCATTCGCAAATGACTTCTTGCTCTATATTTCCATCCATGTTATTGACTTAATGGACTTGTGTATATGCGCCAAATGTACAAATAACCAGTATAATTTGGAATATGTTCCAGAATCCTGTACAACCAACTCTAAGGGTGGCATGTATGTTTACACGCCAAATTTCATGCACATAATAAAAGGCTAGAATGTGCCTGATTTATGAACCTGCTCTACAGCAGGTCATAAATCAAGTGCATTCTAACGCTAGTACTACACTTCTGGCTTAGGTAAACCACTTTGAAAGTGGTTTACCTGTTCCAGCAGTAATGTGCCTAGAAATGCCATAGCGAAGCTACAAATACTAGTGTGCCTTGCCTCCCACACGCCCCCCCCAAGATTGGGCTCATTACAAAGTGCCGCAGGCGCTATGTAATGCGCCTGATAATGGCATGCAGGACTTTTAAACATGTAGCGAACGGGGCTGCGCCTGATATCAGGCTGAAAAGACGCCAGATATCTGGTGCAGCCCTATTCATACATGCTGCCCTAAGTATATATCGGAACCAAAATAACTGCTTTATTGTGTTATTTGCATTCCTTTGATGCAGTTCTATAGAAAGTACTGTACATTTATATTGTCAGCCAAGGCAAGTCATTCCCTGACCTCAGGCCTATACTGAAGTCAATGGAGGAGCTTTACTACATGGAGAAACAAAGCCAAAACCCTTATGTCTTCAAAAGGACACTAAAAACCCAAGAAAATGTTTGAGCTGTTGCACTGTTGAATGGTGAACAGAGGCTTGTATCCAAGTTTTAATCCAGCTGCTACTTCTTCTTGGGCTGGTCATGCAACAAGGGAAGCCACTCCAGGGACATCAAAAGAACAGAAAAAAAAAAGTTTGGAGCGGCTGGATGGAGTAAAGAGGCTTGTATCCAATTTAATAGAATTTATTTTAGCACCAAACAGTTGCTCTCCTTAGGTTATAATTTTGACGTAAAAAAAAAAAAAAAATTCTATTAAATTGAATACAAGCTTCTGTCCACCATCCAGAAGCACCAAAATTTTCCTTTTTTGTCCTCTTGATGTCACTGTCGCAGCTGTCTTTGTTGCATGACTGGCCCGATGAGGGGCAGGAGCTGGATTAAAACTGCACAAGCTACTGTACAGAGATGTGTCTGTTAAAGGATGTTCACGTGGCGTATTGACGTGCGCACAAGTACAAGCCGCAATACATCTTCATTAGTGCGGTGAAATTATGCACTTGCAAGCCTGTACTTTCAATGCAAGGCAGCTTTCTGCCTCCTAATTACTTCTTTTTCTTGACATTTAAGGGCCTAAAGGAAGTGACAGGTCATTTATTACGGTCGTACATTACGCGCTGAGAAATACGATTGTAAAATCATCATCTGAACGTCGACAGTGATTTTACACAGCACTGTATGTAAAGCTATTAGGAAACATAAAGAGGGACAAATCTGTAGCACAGGAAATGTATTGTACTGTTAAAAATATTTCCTTTCAGGAGCCATTCAGGGGCTTAGCCAATCTAGTTGATTAACCATGTAATATAATAAATTGAAATGTAGTATAATATATTTTAATGGAAAGCACATTTGGAGCTGTATTATGGATAAAAATTTATCTGAGCAGCGTGAACTGTATTGTTTTTTTTTTTAAGGCCAATAAAATCCAATTTATTTTAACAATAGGCCAGTTAATAGAAGAGCTGCTTTAACAATAGATGAGTGTGTACATCTATCTGCAGTGCTATGTGTACACTGGTAAAAATATAAAGATGAAATAATATGTATTATATTTACAACTCAATTGCATTTTACATAATGGTACATGAAAGAAAGCTTTGATTGTCAACAAGAAAAGATATTGGCTCCCATTCAGTTATAAGCCAGATACTAGTGTTTCGCTAAGTAAGCAACAAAAGAATACATTGGGAAATGAATGTATGCTTAATAAATAAGCCTTTGGTGTGATCATCCTTTAAATTGTTTCAGGTTCTCTTACCACTTGAGCCCCTCTAAGGCCTCCTTCCCATTAAGATTTGCCAAGTCGTTTTTTGTTTAAAAAAGCTACAAGCAATTTTTTCTTGTACTTTTTGATGTATTTTTTTTTTTTTGACAAAAAGTCTCTATCAGTCCATCAGAACACGAGTGTTAGATGTTTTTTTATTTGTTTTCTTGATCAAATATGTGATCCTCATCATGCCACCCACTCTGGGACGCCAGTTCTGGTGTCAACTAAGCCCTAAACCTATAGATGGGCCTAGGGCCTAGTACAGGCAGCGGCACGATGACGTCTTTACATCATGCCGCTGCCAGCAGTGGCTGAATGGCCAGGATGAGTGTATTCCAGCCGTTCTGCCTCAGACGCTCCACGCAGGTGGCGATTGCTACATTGCTGGGTCTATGTGTGAGTGGTGAGGAGGGATCTATAGGCTGGTTGCAAGTGTGACTTCTGTGACCCCTGTAACTATGCCCCTGCTGGTCACAGAACCATCCAAAGTAAATAATGCTCACTACTTAGCAATTACGATGATATTTGGTCTGTTGTTGGTCCATAGTTTTTTAGAAGTCAGCCTTAAAATAGTGCCTTCTTAATCACACCCATCTGCACCCTTTGTTACTCTAAACCCTTCATACACCTGTTCCTTTACAGACAAAGGACTTTTTTGTTCATATTAAACCCTATGGCTTGCTCCTATACCAAAAAATGACATGCAAACAACCTATTAAAAACCACTAAAACCACTTCTAGATCAGGCACCCTACTAATTACTCTCAATATGCTTTTCCTTGCTGCCAGTACATAATGCAATTAATTCTTGTATATTTTTTGCATTATCAGGTTGCCAAAATGCACTAAGGTAATAAATACTGTAAGTGGTGCTTATTCCTTCAAGTATTTCACAGTCAGTAAAAGGAGAAGTATCAAGCTCTGGTTTCAGGTTTTTGCCTCAACCATAAATTTGTCTGGCAGGTCAAGGTGTCTGGCAACCAATCGGCAGTTTGCCAGTCAAACCTGCCACACAAGCTGTATTATTTATGAAATGAGGACAGTATTTCCATTCTGATTGGTTTGTGGTCCAAAACTGACCAAAAAAGAAAGCCGAAATACAACCCCAAGGAGTATGGCTTCACAGTAGCAGTAGATATTACTACTGGGTATTGTAAAGTGGTCTGCACCGTATTCCCCAACAGTTGAGTGTCTTGTTAGGGTAAATGACCTATATTACACATAACATTATTGATCTGTGTATTTAGAAACAGTATAGTGGTCTTAATAGGTCTCACCATAAGGTTTCTTCTTCTTCTATTATACAGTCAGCCCTTGGATACTCTGTAGGAGTTTTCCACCGCTTGTTTCAATTGCTTGATGCTCATTCTCATGTCATTCTTGATGGTATCCAACCAACGAGCCTTTGGTTTCCTGTTGCCATTAAAGGGGTGTTCCGGGCCCAAACATTGCTCATTTGTCTTTTGGGACATGATTAAAAATAGATGATAAAACGTATTCTTACCTCCCAGATGCTCCCATTCAGTCCGAGCTGCTGGTCCATTCATTCTGGCTGTAGCACTGAACGGTCTTCATTCATGTGACAGCTGCAGCCAATTACAGGCCACAGAGGTCACATGCAGGTGACATTGTGGATTGTGATTGGCTGCACCTGTCACATGAAGGAGGAACATTCACTGCTTACATCCGGGATGTATGGACCAGCAACCGGGAGTGAACAAGAGTGTCCGGAAGGTAATTGTCTTATTTTCTATTTATAATCATCCCCGACAGACAAGTTAGTATTCTTAGATCCCAAAACACCCCTGTAAGCTGTAAAGTTTGACATGTTTTATATTTAAACTTGCCAACAAAGTATAAAGCGATTGCGTGACTGTAGCAACCAATCTACCCTTCGTCAAACAATAAGAGCTAAACAAAATGACTGGGATATGGAAACTTTTTTCAGCCAAATTTTTAAATGTTAGCAATGAAGTCCAAAAAGATTTTCTAAAAAAGTAAAAATTAGGCAGATTTCTTGTTCTGGTTGATCATATCGCACTACTAAGCATTGGTGACAAAAGATCTTGCTGCCCTCATACCATTCTCAAGTCCATTTTCCACTTTATTTGCTAGCAATACAGAATCTATGGATATCGCATTCCTTTTTCACATAGCAAAATAGTGACAATGCCAATTTGGGATGGGTCCCCACCTTCTCGGGGCCTCATAGCAGCCAAATGTCCTGTCTCTGTGATACATGTGCCCTTGCACAGGCATCTTCAAACTGTGGCCCTCCAGCTGTTGGGAAACTACAACTCCCATCATGCATTTATATTATCTATAACAGTGGGAATGATGGGAGCTGTAGTTTCCCAACAGCTGGAGGGCCGCAGTTTGAAGATACCTGCCCTTGCATGTGAGTTCCGTAGTCTGATGGAGGCATAGACAAGAAGTTACAGACATGTCATTTTAATCAATAAGAAGATCTCTGTACATTACATTTTTTATAAGTCAAATCCTGCTTGTATCCTATTTTTTATTTCAAGGTAAGTCAGCTCGACAAAAGGGCTTTAGTGTTTTCATGTTCCATTTTGCTGAAAAGTCACTTTTCAAAGCCATTACTACACTGAACAATTTCTGCATTGTAGCCTGGCATATTACAAATATATATAACATAATCCATAGTTATATTCCCATAAATATAATATATAACATAATATGTTTGAGGGGTTCCTATTGAAAGAATGGTAAAAATAAGATTAATTCACCTTTCTCGGATTTTGGTGCAATATAAAAGTAAAGACTTGCCTCCTTGTGGATCAGAGAAGCAATGCACGGCTATAAATGTCTGAAAGGAATGCTGAGTGGCATATTAAAATCTGCATTTACTGGGTAATAATGAGAGTGGCAGCAGTCAAGGTAATTTCTGCATTACTTCAAATTTTTACGGTAAAAAATCCAGTAAAGGCTTGATTACATTCCATTTTCTTAACTTGGCTACTTTTTAATGTTTGAATTTTTAGATACACTGCACAAAAACAAGTTTTCAGCCCTGTAGTTAACAATTCATTTCCCCCTTTAAAGATTCACACTTGTCATATTCACTGGTTTTGAGACTCAGTTACTTCAAAAGACGTATCATACGTTAAAAACAGGTTAAGGAATAAATGTGGGTGGAGAAAGGTTCTGCTTTGTTTCCATTTATTGCTGATTGACCTACAAACTCTTTTGTAAAGTATCACAGTCTATGAAAGCCTTCATCAAAGAGGCATTTTGTCAAATGTCATGATAGAAGTTTGAATGCAGAGACGTAGAAAAGCTTTAGGTGGTTTGAGGAACATAATAAGACAGTATTCTCCGAGCTGAGCACTGACAGCACATATTGTAAGTGGGATGTGGAGTGCATATGCGTCATACCTGTGTGATCCAAAAAAGATAAATTCAATATTTAGATGCGTACCATAATTTTATGCATCATGCCTGCCATTGTACATCGCATAGCCAACATTTCTACTGCTGCACATACCCGAGCAGAATGGAGTCCAAAGTAATATACAATGTATAATATGATAGTGGTATTCTTAGCCATAACAGTTCTGCTTGACATAATACACTTATTGGAAGTTGTGCTATTTGCTGATATTTTATTTATGGTTAAATCCAAAAAGTCATCCAATCTGTGAGGCTAAGATAAAGTTTGGCTGTTCTATTGACACACATCTCTGTCTATCTATCTATCTATCTATCTATCTATCTATCTATCTATCTATCTATCTATCTCTTTCTTTTCATCTTTCTTTCTGTCTTTCTATCCTTCTCGATTTCTTTCTCTATCTATCTCTATCTATCTATCTATCTATCTATCTATCTATCTATCTATCTATCTGTCATTCTGTCTGTCTGTCTGTCTGTCTTTCTTGATTACTTTCTTTCTTCTATCTATCTATCTATCTATCTATCTATCTATCTATCTATCTATCTATCTGTGTCTGTATCTATCACATTTGATTCAATTTTTTTACTTTATCAATGGAAAAACATATGTATCTTTACGTATATGGCCACTCAATCCTAGAGGTCAGATAAAACCTAAGTTACAGAATAGGTTTGACTATAAATAAAAAGGTTGCTGTCAAACAACACCTTAAAGAGGAATGGTTTTCTTTCCCAACCTTTAGTAAATAATGATATTCCCCATGAAATAACAATCCTGCAGCATCTTTATTCAGATCTTGATCTCAGGTCGATCTTCTGTTATGGCGATAACAATTGTGTTACTTTTTTTTTTTTTTTTTTGTAAAATGGCAAAAGTGGAGGGATTTAAACTTTAATATTTATTTATTTATTTTTTTACTTTTTTTTTTTTTTTTTACTTTAAGTCCCCCTAGTGTACTTGACCACTAGGGGACGGAGTGCCTTGTCCTATATGCATTTAGCCTTGTCCTGTTGTATTTAGGATTTTCATTTATACATTAGCTATTACACTGCCATAGCATAGCATACATGGCAGCTGTGGATGCCTGCAGGAGGCTTCCTGCTGCCAATACAACCAATCCCCCCTCCAATGATGTTCAGCTAGATGCTGCGGCTGCAGTCGCTTCACTGTCTAAAGTGTTAACAACAGGGAAGGAGCCAGCCCCATCCCTGTTGTTAGCGGCAGCTGCCAGCTGTACTGCTGCCGACTTCCCACATCATTGCTCCTCTTCACCCTCCTGCCGGCCAAAGAGAGTACATTCAGATTATAAGATGCACCCTTATTTACCCCCCAAATTTGGAGGAAAAAAAGCGCGTCTTATAGTCCGAAAGATATGGTAAGTATTTACTGAAACAGACTTGTCAAAAGATATGACAGGTCCTCATAAATGAGTAAGCATTTTTAATAGAGCTATCATAAAATAAAGCTCAATTCACACTAAGGGTGACATGTATGAAGTAAGGCATGTTGAAGTTAATAGTCAAGTCTCATTTTCAGTGTATAATGCGCCTGAATGTATGAAAGTGTCTTTTGTGCGATTATAAATGGTGTATAAAGTTCGACACGCCTCACCTATGTTTTAGGCGCATTGCGGAACTTAGGCGCATAACTAATGCACCTAACATATATAAAGGCTATAGATAGGCTGGCAATAAGATAAAAAGCATTAGAATAGCATGTCAGTGAATAAAAACTATGGCACTGATCCTGCTTGGAGGACCACAGGTCCCAGCAATACCTGTGCTGTGCCGGCTCTTGCTGTATGTAGAATAAAGGGTGAGAGCAGCAAAAATAAATTTCATATTTAATGCAGTAAAAATTTTAAATATAAAAATCTGAACAACATTATCAGTGGGTTCTTTAATGTAAAATTAGTTTAAGATTCTATGAATTTTAAATACATTTTGTAGGAGGTATTTCTATATTTTGGGGATATTATATATTTTTATATTAATTTTATATGTTCACATTTTTCATGAAATTTAAATAATTAAATTTATACAGTTTGATAATTATAATAAATTACTTTTTATTATTGTACTGGTATAAGTTGAGAAATATTGGATATTTTTGACCCTTACAGCAAATCTAGCTTCACTTCGACTCCTCAGGCTCGACCATATTGACATATGCCTATCGGAGGTCTACCTGTCGGAGCAGTAATGCGCCTAGTTTTGATGAACCACATTCATATATGTGTCTAATCGTACAAATGTGGTGCGACACACCCGCAGAACGTCCCAAGAACACCCCTTCCTGTTAGACGCATTTGAAAGTGTCGAGTCTTACGAACAATGCGTCTATCACATACGTTAGGCGCATTAAACATCGTAGCTGACTCAGTTAGGTTCATTGTATGCCAGAAAAAGGGTGAAAAACCCTTTCCTAAATGTCACCCTAAGCCTGGTTCAGGTATGACATTCATATTCTGAATAATAACAATATAATGTACTTACCATTAGCCTAGAGCTAACACCAAGCATATGGTTAGGTCAATAATAGTAAAACTCCAGAAATAGGAAATGTTAAACTGTGCTGATCAAGCAATGTTAATGATGCTGTATTTATTAAGACGTGTGACCAATGTAAAATATAACAAGATCTCAGATTGCTTGTGCAGCATATACCAAATATAGCTGTATTATATCTGAAGTGCATATCCGTGTTTCAGACAAGGACATTTTGTTTCCATTACAGCACTTTAAAATATTTACTACAAGAACATTTCTTATGTGTTTTATGTCTTTTTTTAAAATATATTTAATAGGGAAATATTCACTGCACATAAAATTAAAATCAGTTTCTCCAAGACCATATATCAATACCCATTGCAAAATGGGAGTGGAAAAAAATCAGTTATTTAGCTTCAAGAAGACAATGGGCCTCATTTATCAAAACTGTGTACTATTAAAACTGTCCTTGTTAATCATGGAAATAAATCACAAAGCAGCTTTGGTTTCTCTGGAGCAGTTTAGGAAATGATAGCTGTGCTCCTATTGGTTGCTATGGGCACCTTGACCAATTTTTCTGATGGATAGTTGTAATAAATAAGACTCAAAGGGCCACATGTATGAAAACGGTCTAGGTCTAAAACTCACTTTATTGCCCACAGAAACCAATCAGAGCGCCCTTTTCATTTCAGAAAGTGTTCTGGAAAAATTTGAGGGGGGCTCCGATTGGTTGCTATAGGCAACAAAGTGAGTTTTAGACCTAGACAGTTTTCATGCATGAGGCCCAAAATGTGTGTCCAATTGAATTGATAGATACATCCACAATATTAAACCAAACAACAAAGTAGACATCAACACTCATATTAGAAAGGTGCATTGTCTACAATATTCACTGCATTCAGTTTTTGTCCAGTATGCAGTGTGACATATCTAGGATACCTAGGATACCTTGGATTCTAACGTGAACTTGTCTTCGTGGATTTCGGATTGACCCACCAATACTTTGTCAGATGTATGCTCTGTCAATAAAAGAAAAAATTATTAAAGTTCCGTGAAGTTGTCATACAATTTTTTTCATTAGTATATCGTCTATCATCAGCAGCATTGAAAAAATCCATAGATTTATAGGTGTTATCTGGGAGTATAAAGATTTCATAGAACACTATAAACCGCATTTATATTGAAAAGTAAATATGTTCCACTAGTTTCATGTGTTTCTCTTCTTTCGCCTCCTTATTTATATATTATAAGATCTACTTTTTACAGTGAAACTTCCTGCTAGTGAGAGTATCAGTAGTTCTCTAGCATTTCTTTCCTACAAATCCCAGACTGCATTGCAATCTAGGACTTCCATCCACATTTATCCCTGCTAGACATTGTGCTGACATTAGTGTGTAATCCCCCAGCCCTGTACTTACTGTCATGATAATGATGATAGCTAGGACTCCCGAGTCACAATGTAAACTGTATAGCGCTACAGTCATTATTTTCATGACAGTAGTACACAATCCCCAGCTCTGAACTGCTGTCCTCTTCTCCCATTACTAGTTACTGCCAACAAGATTCAAAGATAAATAGTTCCCCCTTCCCTGTAATTACTCTAATGTAATTACTTCTATTCACTTTCAAACTATATGCTGGAAAGAGTGAATACAGCTAAATTATTCTCTGCTCAGGTCCCACCCACTACAAGAGGTGTTTCTGAGCTTAGCCTGGCCTGAAATCACACCCACTGAGTGATGACAAAACATTCACTGAGGCCATTTGATCAAAGAACATTGCACGATTTGTAGGGGATAGGGCTGAGGGGAAGACAAGGCTCTTTGCCTGGTTCTGCATAGCATAACAGATAAATAATTTTTAATGATTATGATTTACAAAGTTTAATACAACACAGTTGTGAATCCTATACCAAATAAAAAAAAAAAAACACAAACACAAGATGATATTACGGCATGTAATATTATATCAGCTTTTTCAATGCTATTCAATGGCTTTTGATGTGAGATAAGAGCATATATCACAAAACCATGATATTACCATCAAGTTAAACTTTGCTACATCCATAAGTTATCACTTGTCTAGAAAATACATGATATTTCTTTCATTAATGTTATCTTGCTGTAGACATTTATCACCAATCAGATTCAGACTTGGATAATAAATACAAGCAGTCCCCAGGTTACAAATGGGATAGGGACTGTAGGTGTTTTCTTAAGATGAAACTGTAAGTCGGAACAGGTATAGTTATTGTCACGGCGCTCGGCACCGCAGCTCGCGTGGCGCAAAAATATTTTCCAAGCTGGATCTACGCGGTGCTTATAATTTAATTCGTATTCGAGAAGGCGATGAGTGGAAAACTGCGTTTAATACGCGGGATGG
This sequence comes from Phyllomedusa bahiana, assembly GCA_025379985.1. NCBI lineage: Eukaryota > Metazoa > Chordata > Amphibia > Anura > Hylidae > Phyllomedusa > Phyllomedusa bahiana. Next base: position 17,389 of record JAODAL010015254.1, read on the forward strand.
CCACTTCGAGTATCTGGTTATGCCATTCGGTCTCTGCAACGCTCCCGCTGTATTTCAGAACTTTGTCAACGAGCTCTTCCGGGACCTACTCTACAGCTGTGTTATTGTCTACTTGGACGATATTCTAATCTTTTCTCCGGATCTCGTAACTCATCGCCACCACGTCCGCCAGGTCCTCCGGCGACTTTGCACCCATCAGCTTTTTGCCAAACCAGAGAAGTGTCTCTTTGAACATACCAGCTTACCCTTTTTAGGGTACATCGTCTCTGATAAGGGCCTCCAGGTGGATCCTTCAAAACTCTCCGCAGTGTTGCAGTGGCCACAATCGGTGGGCCTTCGGGCCATTCAACGATTCCTGGGGTTTGCCAACTATTATAGACAATTTATTCCACACTTCTCTACTTCTCTACTCTTCTTGTGGCTTCCCTGGTGGCGCTAACTAAGAAGAATGGCAATCCCAAATCCTGGCCCCCGGAAGCTCAAGAAGCCTTCAACAGTCTCAAATCTGCATTCACGTCTGCTCCGGTCTTATCTCGCCCGGACCCGAACCACCCGTTCATTCTGGAAGTGGATGCTTCCTCGGTGGGTGCCGGTGCTGTCCTCCTGCAGAGATCCCCCTTGGGTAAACTGCATACGTGTGGATTTTTCTCCAAAACTTTCTCCACTGCCGAGAAAAATTATACCATAGGGGATCGCGAGTTACTGGCCATAAAGTTGGCTCTGGAAGAGTGGCATCACCTGTTGGAGGGGGCTCGTCAACCTATTGATATCTTCACCGACCATAAAAACCTCCTATATCTTCAGTTGGCTCAATGCCTGAATCCCCGGTAGGCCAGATGGTCGCTCTTTTTTGCTCGTTTTAACTACCTGCTACACTTTCGGCCAGCCGGGAAGAACGTCAAAGCCGACGCCCTATCTCGTGCCTCGGATACGGTGGGTCTTGAGTCTCCTCCACAGCACATAGTTCCTCCTGAACGGCTCGTTGCGGCTGCCCCTGTGGGTCTTCAACACTTGCCCCCCCGGGAAGACATATGTGCGCCCTGCCTTGCGGACCAGAATCCTGAGGTGGGGACATTCTTCCCGAACTGCTGGGCATCCAGGAGTCCATAAGTCTCTTCAGCTGGTTTCCCGTTATTACTGGTGGCCCACCCTTGCTCAAGATGTCAGGGACTTTGTGCTGGCCTGCTCCTCCTGTGCCCGAAATAAGGTTCCTCGCCTCAAGCCCGTGGGCCTCCTGCTGCCTCTCCCTGTGCCAGAAAAACCCTGGACCCCTGTCGCCATGGACTTTGTTACAGATCTCCCGCCCTCATCTGGAAACACGGTCATCTGGGTGGTGACCGATCGTTTCTCCAAAATGGCTCACTTTATCCCACTGCCTGGGTTACCCTCTGCCCCCCAGCTGGCCCAACATTTTTTCCATCACATTTTCCGCTTGCATGGTCTCCCTTTGCACATTGTCTCTGACAGGGGAGTCCAGTTTATTGCTAAATTTTGGCGGGCTCTGTGCTGTCAGTTGCAGATTCAGCTGGATTTTTCATCTGCATACCACCCTCAAACTAACGGGCAGGTAGAGCGGGTTAACCAGGTGTTGGGTACCTACTTGCGGCACTTTGTGTCCGATCGTCAGGATAACTGGTCTGATCTTCTCCCCTGGGCAGAGTTTTCTTATAACTCTTTAGATTAGGAATCCGCTGGGGCCTCCACCTTTTTTTGTCGTCTTTGGGTTACATCCCCGCCCACCTCTCCCTCTAGCTACCTCGTCTCTTGTCCCTGCCGTGGATGCCCAAGTAAAGGACATCAAGGCTCTCTGGCAACTCACACGACAGGCCCTGCTACGAGCTTCTGCCCCCACCAAGCGTCAGGCTGACAGGTATCATAGGTCCCTGCCCCTATTTGAGCCAGGCGATAGGGTTTGGTTATCCGCGAAGTACATCCACTTTAAGGTGTCAAGCTACAAGTTGGGTCCCAAGTACTTAGGTCCTTTTGTGGTACTTCGGCGACTGAACCCAGTCTCCTATAAGCTCCGCTTGCCCCCGACTCTACTTATCCCGACCGCGCTTCACGTGTCCCTCCTCAAGCCGGTGGTGCTGAACCCCTTCTCCCGTAGATCCGTCTCGCCTTCTCCTGTTGCTAATACAGATAACATCTTTGAGGTCAAGGAGGTGCTGGCGGAGAAGACGGTGAGGGGGAAGCGGTTCTTCCTTATTGACTGGAAGGGCTGTCCCCTGATCTCCTCTCTAAATTCCAAAGGAAGAGGGGGAGAGCTAAAGGGGGGGGGGTTACTGTCACGGCACCGTGGTCCTTCTGCGTCTGGGCTGGAAACCCCGTACTCACCAGTCCCCGCTCCTGTCTCCTGCTCTGACAACCGCCGCGCGCGTACCCGCTGCTTAAGGCGCGCGCGACGGCTGGATAGATTTAAAGGGCCAGCGCGCCGTTAATTGGTTATTGACGGCCGCTGGTCCTATATAAGGTACACATCCCCCAGCACTCTCTGCCAGTTTGTTGGTGTGCTTACCATGCGTCTAGAGTGTATTGCTGTTCTGTCCTGACTATCCGTGTACCAGTCCGCGTGCTTACGTTTCCTGACCTTGCCTGTTTGCCGCCTGCCCTGACCATCTGCCTGTCTCTGACCATGAACCTCTGCCACCTGCCCTGACCTTCTGCCAGTCCCCGACTACGTCTCTAGATTACGTCTTGTACCACGCTGTACCCCGGCCGCCATCGCAAGCCAGTCACGTCAGGGGTAACGACCTGGTAGCCTCTTTGCGGCGGGCTCTGGTGAAAACCGGGGGCTACTTAGACTCCGTTCCCTGGCGTGGCTTAGCTAAAATCGCTTGTGTTGGCCCAGCGGATCCACTCCTGCGTTACAGTTATTGAATGTAATTCCAGCAAAACATTTTTTTTTTAGTTTTGGATAGTACAGGGAACAGTTTTTACATTTGTTTTGCTTTCTGTGCCCTTTTTGAGAAGATTTCACCTAACTTTCTGTATCTTACGTGCAGCTGTGGCATGCTGGCACTTGGTTATCATTCAACTTAGTGTTGAATGTCAGCCACGCCCCATACGTCTCCATTTGTAACTAGGGGACGTATGTAAGTCGGAACGATGTAAGCCGGGGACTGCCTGTATATCTTAGCTTTATTTAAATAGAACTCATAAGATAATCATAAAATTGCAAACGTTAAATTATATGACCCCTTCTTTAGCATAGAATGAGATTAATCTTATTTGCCATTGTAATTTTTTTAATTCAATCTCTAGCTGGCTGCAAACTTTTACATGGGCCGCTATGGAAAACCCGTGCAGAAGTCTCCACTGCACAGGTTCTCCGCCCGGGGTTTTTTCAAAGAACATTTTTCATGTTCCTTCTTCCGTCCGGTTTTTGGTCTTTTCTCCGCTCATCGCGGAGAAAAGCCGTCTCCCTGCGGCTGTGTGCATGGCACAAAAAACGGTATTTGTCCACTGCTGTGTGGACGCGCCCTAACAGTCTCAACTAGGAATAGCAGAGCTAATATGCTAATCACTGCTGTAGAACCACCCACAGAAATGGGATTCTGAAGCTGGCTGTAAAGAGCAGGCTTACTGAATCAACCTGATGAGAAAACCTTTCTAACTAAAGAGATACCATCCATAAACTCTGTTCTACACAAGTGACTATAAATGTACTAGAAATACAGTAACTGGAGTTGGCATACAAGTTATAGAGGTTCAGAGTGGTTTCTCTTTAAGAATGACTTTTGGTTTGTTGTAAGTAAGTATTCCTTGCAAAACAAAAGGAGATGAGATCAGATACAGACTCGTACATCTGGCTGGTGACAGGTGCCTATTTACACAAACCACTATTCACATCTTAGGTTTTATCAGTGATTGCTTCAGCCATCGCATTTTGTTTGTGCTGCCTTTCTGCATTAGATGATAGTAAAAAAAGAACAAAAGATCCTATGTGGCGAAAAGAAAGTCTGAAGGGAACACTGTCGATTGCATAGTTCTGTTAATTGTGCTGTATTTGTACTTTTAAAATTTCAAAGATTGCAAAATAGATACAATTAATGTGCAGTATCAATGGAAGTGCCCTGAACAGTGTGTTCGTTGGCTTTGTACTGAAATAGTTCATTACATTATCGCATCCTGTGGTTAAAAAATAATGAGGTCAGCTGCAAAATACTTATGGCTTCAAGATATTGTGGATTTCCATTACAGTGCGTTAACAAGGTATTGTGTTGTTCACCTATAAAATTCACTTTGATGAAGATGGAGAGCTGAGATTACCCAGAATATAGCCCTGACAGTTGCCTCATGATTGCACTGAATACAGTACCGCCATTGTAGGAAGCTAGCAAACTGTAAAAGGTGTATTTAATATGTATCATTTTCTAAATGAAAATTTAAGGGGTTGTCTCACTACATTGATTCATCTTACCTCAGTCCTGTTTTCTTGGTTTCATTTTGAATTCAGGGGCGTGTTTACTGGCTTCTTCTAGACTGCAGTAGAAGTCAGGTCTGTAGCTATAGCAACCAGTGCTCGCAGCCTATCAGGAGAGATCAAATAGGTCTGTAGCTATAACGACCTGAGTAGCTGATGGAGCCCACACAAGAGGGGATATCTAGGAATAAGTCGGACATTGTTAATGGACACACATTTAACAGTGACTTGTTTTTGCAAGATCTTTAACATAAAAAGCAATCCTTGTAGTGAGACAACCCCTTTAAGCAAAGCTTAAAATTACTACTTGTGACTAACTCAGTCACTGGTGAGCGAGTGTCTAACCCAGGGTGCTGTCATTCTATTCCTGTCCTCTGTATTCCTTAGTAATTAGTCAAAGTGCAAATAAATAAATTAAAATCTCAATGAGGATTGTGCACTGCGGCAAAAAAACAATCCACTTGTTTGGTTCCTGCAGGGAATTTAATACTCATTTATTTTACACAGTTTTTTTATTAAGATATTAAGATAAAAAAAAACTGTGTAAAATAAATGAGCATTGAAATGTTACTGTCTGCATGTACTTTATGGCAATGGAACTTACAGGAATGGGATAGATTTGAAAAAAAATGATTATCTGTAGTAAGTGATTTTCCATTTTATTCATTTTGCAAGACTTGTTATGAACTCAGACGGTAAAGAAACCCGAACCAATGTGCTCGGATTTTGGTCAAAGTCCAACTGAACCCGAATTCAAGCACTTTCGTTAGGAAACACTTCAATACATTTTTTGTTAAAGATCAACAAAAAATCCACCATAACCCTAATTTAAAGGGGTTTTGCCACAAAGGCATTTCATGGCTGTTTTGTCCAGCGTCAGCTGACAGTGTGTTCAAAAAGGGGTATGAGTGATTTGTTTGAACTGCATGTCATGTGACCCAGCAGGCTACAATCCCCAGGCCTTTCCCCATAGTGTGCTCACTCTAGTCAAACAAAGGTCTGTTTATGTACAAAGAAAGAGTAGCTACAATGTAGCTGAGTGGATAACACTTCAGCCTTCCAACAGGTCCAAGGTTTAAATCCCTGCAGGAGCCAAACAAGTGGATTGTTTTATTGCCTCAATGCACATAACTTATTGATGTTTCTTTTTATTTATTTGCACTGTTTGACTAATTACTAAGTTGTATAGAGGATAGGAGTAAAATAACACTAGGGATTTAGGGGACATGTATGACAACTGTCTAGGTACATGACTTTCTTTATTGTCCATAGCAACCAAATAATTTCCCTTTTATTTTTTCAGAGCACTATATGAAATTAAAGGGGAGCTCTGATTGGTTGCTATGGGCAACACAGAAAGTCTTAGACTTAGTCAGTTTTCATACATGAGGCCCTTAGTTTCTGTGATTACTAAGCAGGGAAGAGACTGAGTAGCTGCTTGAGAGGAGAGGTGATGTCTGAGCATATGCGGCCAGGACTGAGGTGTTTGCGCCACTGATTGTATCCCCAGAAGACAAGCTGTACACTATGGATCACTAAGGGAGAAGCTAAAACAAAAATATACAGAATTTTTAATAATGATGGATAGTGAAAACACTTATTTTTTTAATTTGCAAGCTTCCATCAATTTTACTTTATGGCAAAATCCCTTTAAGGGGTACCCTACTGGCCTGATTATGCAACTCTTCTGTTGAGACCCTACTTCCTATCCCTAATTTATGGTTAAGGTAGTTTAAGGGGTTTTAGTAGGTTAACTTATTAGTCCTGTAAAGTAACATTCCAAATGCAGACTATATTCCAGTCTGATGTCCCACTCAACATCACTACCATTCACTTCAACATAGCTCCAATGTTTTAGTAACTGGAGGAGACAACTGATCCAAAGCCAGTTCCAGTTATCATAACATTTGGCTTATGATGAAGTAACCAGTAGTGACATTGGACAGGATGTCAGACTAGGAGTTACAATAGCTACAATGGAGACATTGCTTCCTAGGACCAGTAAAACTTCCTAAAACTTCTCAAACAACACACTAACCATAACTTAGGATGGTGCTTATTGTAACAAGCTCTCAAGGTCCATTCACATGTCATAGTTAAATCATAGCTTTTTTTGCAAAATAAAGGAAAAAAACATTATACATCAACACCATTTTTATGTATTCTCAATCCTTGAAATTCAGGTTAAAAAAAATTAAGTGAATACATTTGGCCACTACACCTAATAATATCCTGACACTTCCTGTTCTGAAGCAATCACTTTTTGGCTGTTTCCTTGATATCAAAAACACAAATGCAAGGCCATACTCACAGCACAATGGCTGGACAATAGACTAAACCCAATAGGAGGCAATATAAGTTCCAGTGCTACTTGAGAGAGATATAACAGATGCAGATAACTAATGAGCAGTTTCAGTATTTTGTGTTGGACATCTGAAATATGCTGGGCAGCCTGCCCAATTGAATAATAAAAGTGTCATAGGTTGTAAGCCAGCATGGTGCACCACACGTGTTTAAGTGGAACCCTTTGTATCTCCATGTCTATATGCAATTATAATACTAACAGCCCCATCCTCATGCATAGTGTAACGAACCAAGGTAGTGGATCCATTGGGCCATCGCAGGTGGTGGTACGGGCCACACCAGGGAGCGGAGTCTAAATGGGTCCCGGTTTTCACCAGAGCCCACTGCAAAGCGGGATGGACTTGCTGCGGCGGGATTCCATCAGGTTGCTACCCCTGATGTGACTTGCTTGCGGTGGTAGCCGAGGTGCACCGTAGAGCAAAATCGACAGGTAAACTCGTAGTCGGGGACGGCCCAGAAGGTCAGGGCTGGCAGCATTGGATCGTGGTCGGAGAACGTAAGCCTGAGGGACTGGTACACAGAAACCGCAACCGGAACACAGAAAAATCTTCCTCGCAAAGGGTATGGGCACTATGGATTCGACAAAGGGCTTCCGGAAGGTGGAGCATTATATAGGATCAGCGGCCGGCATCAGCCAATTACCGGCGCGCTGGCCCTTTAAATCTGGGTGAGCCAGCGCGCCCCCCTAAGGAGCGGGGCCGCACGCACCGGCCGGCAGAGAGGTGCGGGGAAGCAGGAGCGTGGCCAGGTAAGTAACTGCGCCGCTCGCTACGGGCGCAACTTGTGACACATAGTTAGTGTGTGAGTGGGTGTCTTATCAGTATTTTTTTAACTTGTGCAGTCTCCCATTGTATGATACTGTGGATTTTCTGCATACTGGTGGGAATTGGTACTTATCCAATGTGCAGTTTTTTATTATTTAGTTGCCCTCCTTGTGGATGGGTATGTGAGCTACTGCTCAATAGTTATCCTCACCTGTTATAACTCTCCCAGGTAACATTGGGGCTTATATTGCCTCCTAAAGGGTTTAGTCTATTGTCCAGCCATTGAGCTGTAACTATGGCCTTATGTTTTTGAGTAAATAATGTCCCATTAGAACCTATCACCTAAGGCAGATTTCAATGAAAGGTGTCACAAATGTATAAATAACACAACTTTCTACTACTCACAATAGAAGATGGTCTCAGCTTCCCTTTCCTCCTTCCTGTACGATAGTTTCTTCCTTGGTAACAAAGCATGCCCACAACATCCTCCCATAGAACTCAATGAGTCAACTCCTGTTCACAGGCTCCTATATCCATGTAACTGTAGTAAAGTAAGATGACTGCCCTTTAATCATATACAGAAAGCATAATTTAAAAAATTTAGTATCAGGAAAAAAAAGAGTTAAGAAGTAAGGGAAAAGTAACATTATCTAGTTTAATTAGTCTGCCCCGGCTGCAGGATACAGAGAAGTGGCCGCTATAGTAGTGTAGTTTTTCCATTCACTTCTACTGAAGTTTTGAGAACAATTGGACATCCTTGATTAGAGATGAGTGAGCAGTAAAAAGTTGAGGTACAATTAGAACCTTGAACTTCAGTGTGTTCAGTTCGAGGATCTATTCAAACTAGAACTCGAACCCCATTAAAGTCAATGGGAGAAAACTTTCTAGTTAATTTTTATACCTATACAGGTGGGGAGAAGCTGTAATTACCATCCATAACAGTAAACTGGATACAAGGAACAACTTAATGAAGAAAATTTGGCTCTAAAAGTGACAGAAAAAAATCGAGAGGCTAAAATACTTCATTCCTTTCAAGGGCTAACTGAAAAGATGAGGACAGTTTGCAGGCAGGGGCATAGCTATAGGAGGTGCAGCGGTAGCAGCGGCTACAGGGCCCTGCATCCTGAGAGGGCCCAAAAACACCTTTGACACATAGCAGATTTGGAGACGGTGTGTTGTACAATTACTCAACCCCCAAAACTGCAAAAACTGAACTTTTGGGCACTGAGTATGATTTAGAAAATCCAAGCAGTCTGTATAATATATATCCATGTATATGAGATTTAGGCATTATGTGAGCCTGCAAATTCCACCAAATAACAGCTTCTGGGTGTGGGAAAGATGCAGCCAGCAATACCAATCTCCCTAATTATTGATTTTTATGGAGAAGAAAATGCTATCTAACTAAGAGCAGTCTGTACAGTACAGAGAGTGACCTGAAAGAGGCGTTCACAAGGCAATACAGTGAAATATGTATAACATGGTCATGTGATTTTAGCAGCCAATGAGAGCCCTACACCTCTGCGATGACGTTTTTGACACTTCTCAGTGCTTTGCACTGATTGAATGGCCACCAAAAGTGCAGAAAGGTGATTGGCTGGCACCAAAAGTGCAGAAAGCTGCTGAAAATTAAACTGAAAATGACATGTCGAACAAGAACTAGAACTTTACTCGAACAAACAGTAAAATGTTTGGTTCAGTTTGAGTTCTAAAAATTCCAGAAGTTCTACTAGATCTTAACTTTTCTAGAACAGTTCGATCAACACTATCCTTGATTAGATAAGGATACCTTTTTAAGACAGAAGGCTTCACTGAATCATATATACCTATATAAAAAAAAACAACACACATCCAAGCCATAGTTGGTTTGTGCCACAATTAGGGTGACAATAGGCAATGCTGATTTCAAAGTAGAAGCATTAGCACGCTAGTGAAAAAAGTAGAATGCTTTATTCCTCCATATGAACAATGCAAAGTTTCAACCAATATCTTTGTGCTCTGTGGGTTCCAGGGTCAAAGCCTCTGCATTTTTTAACTATTGATGAAATAGGTCATGCTGAATCAGGTCAATAAGCAACAAATACAATTTTAATACCAAAAGAACCAAGAGGTAACGAAATGGAGAAACATTATAACAATGCTCTCTGTTAACCTTATCAAGTACATTAGGAAAGACTCCAAATAAAAGACTCCTTTTAGGCTTCTAGTTTCTAAGAAAGTAAACTGTAAAAGTTATGTTTTAAGCTATATAATAGATTGTTATTCTAATAGCTATGTAGAGTACAATATGATGCATTTAAACATCAACTAGGGTACCATAGAACTCAAATAAGCTTTTCATCTAAAGAGTCTTTTCAGCCTACTCAGTCATTTAAGTAAAAAGATTTTCGAATGTGCTAAAATATCAATTTTACATTGACAGCAGAAAAGTTAGAGACATCATTATTTGTTATATGTCATGCAGAGGTATTGTTTGTGGAGGCTCATTATTATACTGGGAGTTGCTGACACTACATCATGCCTGAACGCCACTGCATTCACCACATGCTCCCACCCTTAATTATTATGTTGTGTTTCGGTGTGAACTAGATAATCAATCACCACTTAAGTGCCTGATAATCTTCTCCTGTGCCTCCTCCCCCATCAACCTTGTGCATACTTTCATTAGTCCCATAACCATTCATATATGGTATATAGTAGTTTAGCTCTGTACATTGTTCACTTGTAAGAAAAACATGTAATTACATCAACTGGAATCTCAGTATTCCAAAGATCAGAGGTCTCACTGTAATATGCCGTAATCATTCTGTACATATACTGTTATTGGAATCATATTGGAATTCATAAATCTTTTCTAGGTTAAATGTTATTTCCGATGCTGAGGAGATTATAAGGAATATTGGATGGAGTTTTTAGTTGTAGTAAATGCACTCTGTTTTGAAAAATGATGTCTACTTGAAACATGACTATTTACAGTTTTTTTTCAAGTTAACTTAGTATTTCCATAATATAGGGGTACTCCCTATGTTACGGTAACTGAAAGTGATGTCAGACTGCAAGTGGCACCAGGAGTGCTACTGGAATGGAAGTGATGTGGAATGGTACATATGTAGACTCATAAAAAGCTCTAACCTTAACTCGAACTTAGGAAGACATACATGTTCGTTTTTTTTCACTCTTTTCTGGCGTAAAATGCGCCTAAGTGAGCAGTCTACGGTGTCTAATGCACCTAATGTATGTGTTAGGCACATTGTTCGTAAAACTCAACACTTTCAAATGCGCCTAACATGACTCTCTTATGTTAGGTTTTCTGGGGGCATTCTGGGAGTGTTATGGAGGCGTGTCACACCACACTTGTATCATTAGACACTTATATTACATAGTTACATAGATTGTAAGGTTGAACAAAGACAAGATGTCCATTCAGTTCAGCCTTTTTTCTAAAGTATTGCTAAAGTGTTGAATGTGGTTCGGCAAAACTAAGCGCATTACTGCTCCGACAGGCAGACCGATTTTAATGTGGTCTGCCTGAGCCTGAGGAGTCGAAGTGAAGCTAGATTTGCTGTTAGGGAAAAAAATGTCCAATATCTCTTAACTTACACCAGTACAATAATAAAAAGTAATTTCTGATAATTAGCAAACTATATAAAATATAAAATGTTATCATATAAAATTAATATAAAAATATATAATATCCCCAAAAAAATAAAACTCTCGTCTTAAAATGGATTTAAAATTAATAGAATCTAAAACTAATTTTACATTAAATCACCCACTGATGTTCAGATTTTTCAATTTTTAATTTTAACTACATTAAATTTGAAATTAATTTTTTCTGCTCTCACCCTTTATTCTACATACAGCAAGAGCCAGCACACCACAGGTCTGGCTGGGACCTGTGGTCCACCAAGCAAGATCAGTACCTTAGTTTCTATTCACTGACATGCTATTCTAAAGACTTTTATTTTATTTTCAGCCTAGCAAACAGTCAGTGAGGTCTGAAAGGCGTGTAAATCCTCACACCGACCAATTTATTAGTGGCTCTCCCTAAGGAGAGATTTTCCCCCTTCTCAGCCTCTCTATGGCCTTTATACCTGTTAGGCACATTACTAATGCGCCTACATTCCATAATGTGCTTAACACACAGGCGCGTCGAATTTAGACTCCATTTATAATCGCACAAAAACCACTTTCATACATCAGGCGCATTATACACTGAAAACGAGACTCGACAATTCACTTTGAAGCGGCTTCCTTCATACATGGCTGCCCTAGTTTCAGGGTCGATTTTTTTTTTATACTTAGATTCAGATTAAATTCAACATAGACCAGAATCTGAAGCATAATACAACAGAACAACTACTATAGAACTAATAGACTGACATAGAATTAAAAGGAACCTGTCAGCAGATTCATGCTGCCATAAACATAGGCAGTAAAAATACTAATAGATTCCATCATTACATGAATAATGTTTAGCTCTAAAACATAGTTTTAGACACAGCTGTGCACATGGAGAAATGTCAGTTGGGTGGCCCCTCTACAGATTCTCCCCATGCACTTCAGATTGATTGATTGGTCTCTCCCTATGTGCTACCAATCAATCCATATCAGGGGTGCTAGCCAGCTGACACTTCATCCCGTACCCTTCTCATTTTTAACCTATGTTCTCTTTTAAACTCCACTGTAAATCATTGTAATGATGGAGTCTGTAGGTATTTCATGCAGCCTGTGGTTTCCATCAAAATGAAAGTCCAGCTTGCACTATTCTTGTAGACTTATTTATTTAAGGGTACTAATTGACTTGTCTTCTTGCAATTATGCTAGTGCTACACTGAGACTTCTTGTAGCGCTACCGACTCAACTAATGATTAAGCTACAACTGTAATCCTGATGAGTACATAGTGAGTTACAAGTAATCATATGGACTGCAGCTGTCACTCACGAGTTAAAATCAATCAGTAGCACTACAATACGTCTCAGTATAGCCTTGTCCTTAAGGTTAAAAAAAATAATAATTTTATAAATTTACTGATTTACTTTTTTATTCAATAAGATATTTTTGCTTTTGCTATGTCTGTTGACGTGTAATGAAACTTAGAACCAGCTTTAGGAAGACAATACAATCTGTAATTGATTCAATGACGTCTTGCCGCCAAATCCATTGACGATTTGGTCTTCAAGACTGAAGAGTTAAGGCTCATACACATGTTTATAAGCCATAAATTTAGAGCCAAGGACATTATCTAACCCTTTCTTGTGAGATCATGAAAGCCTTTCCTGATCTCACAGGAGGGGATTTGATCCTGTCCATGGCTTTAAATACATGGTTCATTCTTGGAAGCTGTAATAGAGTACACTCACATCCATGAGCCTTTAATCTGTGGAGATCTATACAGTTTAAGTGAGCAACACAAAATAGATCTGCCCATACCATACAGTGTACAACTTTACAACCACTATTATTATTTTTTTTTTTGCTTGTCTGTTCATTTTGATACCTATGTGGATAATGAAATGGTCAATAATCAATAATAAACCTACAGGTGTTGCAAAAATAAACTTAAAAGGAAATGCACCATGACATCATGGCAGATAGCATGGACGGTAATATCAATGTCAAGCTAAACCTGGCTACATCTTTACTTGTAAACAGGATTTTTTTCTTGCTTTTAGTAATTTGGTTCTCTAAGGCTACCTTAAAAAATGAAACAAAATCTGCATGTATATTTTTTTAAGTTTCCCGCATTTTTCAATGAAGTTTTCGTGGTGTTTTGTTCAAAATAATGCACATAAATATGTACCTTTTGGGTGTATTTTTTCCAGGTGCATTTGTCCCATTAAAAATCATGTTATCTATCACAATTCATCATGAAAACAAAATATTAACAAAAAATGCAGTCTTTTTTTTGTTGCAGTTTAAAAAAAGATTATTAGTATGGAGGTATATAAGTTAAAAAATGGAACAAACTGCTTAAAAAACACACCCAAAGGGCAAAGAAAAAAATTAAAATGCCACAAAGAAAAAGGCAATTACTGTATATGTAGTGTGGTTTCTATTTCTCTATTGATGTCCAGCTAACATCTGTCTGCTGCAATTTTTGCCCAAAAATGCAAGTAAAACTGCTTGAAAAACATAGCTAAATATACATGCATTTTTAACATATGACACCACCCGGAGTTGCAATTTTCCTGTGTACATACTTTACAGTTGTAACCAAAAATGACAAAGGAAATAGCATCTACTTGATAGAGGCAGAGAGTAACTTTTAAATCAATCTACTGATCAGGGACCCAGAATGAGTAAACTGCTTGAAAATTATATTATTATTTTATTATATTATTACCTGATGGAATTATTCTTATGTAATATTTATTACTTTTATTATTTCTATAATTTATGTATTTGTTTTAAATAAGCAATGTTCTCCAAGTATTATTTCTAAATATACACATTGTGGAGCTCTCTAGTTTATTCTTGTCATTTTACACTGCATCCTACTATATATGCAGTAGAATAACTGCCAAATTAATACATATTGTATTAGTCCATATTCTTTGAAGTTGCCATATACAGCAGCATTCTGTCTTTTGCGAGAGGGATAATTATTCATTCACAAACAGACAGCACAAAAGAAATAATTTGAGGATCCTTTCTAGTTACAGTATTAAAAATAACACGCTGAATAATAGACATTTAATGCAGTTCTAATTATTGTACTTGATGAGATTTTATTCTCTTTTGATACAATGAACATTTTGGATCTGGACCATACAATGTTATTTTGCAGCCAAAAAATTGTTTTGGTTACTAATATTCAGTTAACACGAAGCAGTACATGCATAAAATTTATTATTGTACTCTTTCAGAAACAGTACAGTATTTTTAAACTTAAGAGTAGTTTGATTAAATGCATCACGTTTCCCGCTTATGGAAATCTGTAGTCCCAAGGTCAGTAGGTAAGTTAAGGTTACAATATTTGTATTTAAGAATGGGAAATGGGTCCAGGAAGCTCTTAAAATATAGGTTTAGTTCACATTCTGGAGCACTTGTCTAAGTTTTCATGAGATTATAGTATCTTGGGGCATGGGTAGAACCAGAAGCTGCAGCCTTATTTATCAGGATGGGAAGGTTCATTGATATTGTCTCTTTCCCACTCTAAAAAGTCAGCCTGCAGCAGGCCCAGAAGTGCATCATCACAATACATGATCCATCTTCTGACAGTAACCTGGTTCTTTCCAATACCGTAAGTGGGTTGGGTACTGGGGTAAAAGGAACAGGGGGTAGTGTTAGCCTTGTGGTAACTAAAAACACTGCTGACTGCTCTCACACATATTCATTACTAATACTGGGGAAAGAAAAACAGAAATAACAGAAAAAAACTATTTATTTACATAAACTCAACGTTTTAGAAAATGCTGAAAAAACGACGGTAAAGTTGTCCCATAGACGTCTATGGTAAAAATGTCCTGTTGTCTCACAGAACGTCTTTTTTCTGCTCGTTTTATTTGCAGGTCGTTCTTTGAAACATGTTGCAAAAATCGACTGAGCAGGGCAGAAAATGTACTATTGGAGTCTATGTAAAGTGCCACAAAGACGTGCAAAGAAATGCAAAATGTGACAAACATTTTTCAGCAGATTTTGACAGGCAGTGGACAAACATTCAGTTTTATGAACGTTTTAAGGATTTGGTTTTCAGGTTGTTTTTTGTTCAATGCCATGTAGACCTTGCCTAAAAAAAATCTCATGCACTCATAGTTAGGAACAGCAGAGTTGATATGTTAACCACTGCTATAGACCCACCCACAGCCTGAACAGGAATTGTTAGTCTAAAGATTACTGTAGCTCTGTGCAACATGGTGCATGGTGAGAAAAACACTTTAAATCTAAGTTTTAATAGTAAAAAGTAAGCAAAGAGTCTGTCATCTTTTCAAACAGGAATTGTTGGCTCATGTAAAAAAAATGTAATCATTAGACGTTGTTACTTTTCCCTTTTCCCTTCTCCCCTCTCTCTGATGCTTACAGTTTAAGTTACTTGCCTTTCCAATGAACTGCCAAACTGCAATATCTCTGTATGAAAGGTCATTAAAAGGCTGTAGTGATACTTTCCCTGTTACAGTGTCTATAGGAATAGATAAGTCAAAAACCTTTCCAAATCTTCACTCACATGCACCTAATTAAAAGATGCAGGATTTTCATCAAATAATTAATATTTACTCTGTGGTATAGGGACTGTTTGCTTTAATATTAGGTCCTCAGCTGATCTTCCATACTGGCCTATTGTGGAAAAAGTGTTTGGGAACTACCTACGGCCACCATTAAGGCTATATTTGCAGTACTTCTGTCAGGAGCCCTGAACAAATTTAAAATGGGGGGGTTGCAAGATAGAAACTGGTAATGGGAAAGGGGCCTAGATTCTTTGGCTGTATGGGTCTCTGAGATTGCTGATGACTTCCTTAGAACTAATAATTAGAACACATATGTATAAATATATATAAAAGAGCACCCATAGAGTTGCATGGGGCATGACTAGAGATGGGCGAATTTCTCAAAAATTTGGTTTGCCAGATTCTCTGAATTTTCCGCAAAAAATTATTTCGACCCGAATTTATTCGCGGAGAATCGTGTTTAAAAACAGCTATTTCCTGGCTGCGGAGAGCCTGTAGGGTGTTTTAGAACATTGTGCCATGCTCAAATATGCATAGGGAGTGTGGTTTGGTCTTGATACAATGCTGTGTTTTAGTATGACACGCACATGACTGCCGCCGTTCTTAGAATTACTTTACACTTCACTTCTTTGGGCAGTTACAGGGGCAAAATTGACAAAATAAGTGGGAACGCAGCCTGACAAAGTCATGTAAGCGCCAGCTGGAAAGAACTGAGCCGAGGGCCAAGGTCCGACCCTTGGTATAAAATAGAATACCCTACATAGTGAACCAGATGGAATTCAGACCTGTATGGGGCAGAAATACACACACCCTGGATTTTAAGGAGACTACCCCACAAACTAAAACAAACAAAATAAAAAACGCTGGTTCAGGAACAGGTGTGTCATATGACACACACTTGTGAGGGTCTTTCACCCCAGTAGCTCAAAAAACGGACAAGTGTCAGAATTTAAGATGGCTGCCGTATTTATAGGGCTGTGATGTCACAGAAGCCCGCTGGCTGCTGATTGGCTTCATGTCTGCACATGTCATTGAGGGTATTCCTTTCTTCCTCCCAGAGTTCTCTGCCCCATGTCAGGCCATGTGCTCGTGGCCATTTTAGAAAAAAAGACTATTCGTTCCCGCGAATCACCATGAACTTCGCATTCGTGCAGAATTGAGTTTTTCCTATAATTCTAAACGAATTCCACTTCGTTAGAATCGATTCGCCCATCTCTAGGCATGACTGCACCACTGTACACCTTCAGCTTGAGATATGGATGTAACAGAGTTTAGCTTGACCGTGATATCACAGCTTTCTGTGTTATGTGTTTTTAGGGTACACAAACAATGAAAAAGTTGAGCTAAATTTCAGTGCCATGGTATCATGGTGTATTATCTGTCAGGTTAATATTTTCTAAATCTGTAGTGATTGATTTCTGTTGGACTCTGCATGAAAATAAGTAAATCTCCATCATATGATATAATACATAGCCCTATCGAAGAGCCTTCTGCAGTTTGCACTGCGATGTGCATAAACCATGATCCCATTGCCTATGAAATCCATATCCTATTGCATTTTTACATTCTGGAAGGGTAAATTTTCAGATCTTAGAATATAAACTATGTAAAAAGAAGTTAAAAGTAACTTTAGAATTCATTCATTCAGTATTTCAACTAAGAGAGTTTTGTATGCATATCAGCTGTGCGCCATCCTCCGTCTACACCATAAGGATAAAAATATGGCTTCTTTGTTGTTCTTTTTATTGTGTGGAAATGTACTGTATTTATGACATGAAGTGCATTATCCTGTTATGAAGAATTTATATTATTAATCTCAGTATTGGCATATCAGTTGCTTTGATTGAGCTGACCACACACACTTTTCAATTACAAAGAGCCGCATGGATTATTTTAAGTGAAAGCAGGAGTACATCCATAAGCTGTGTCATCTTTCTACATCATTCAATTGTAAATGGATTCAGATCAGTCAGAAGAACAGCAGCACATTTAAATACCATCAAATGGTAAGTAGCTATGTGATATTGATGTGCCCTGTTCCTTATTCACAGAGAGTAACACAATGTAAGACAGTGCATGTTGTCTTAAAAAGGCATTAATGTTGAAGGATAAAATATTGATCTCCTACAGCGTCTCAAAAATTTCATAATCCTTCCGCTTACGATTCTAAGGATATACTTTCAATGTATTCCTATAGATTTTCATATACATACACATTCACAAATGTGGAGAGAAAAAAAATCTTTTAGATTAAACATAATAAATGTTATTTTCCTAAAAAAATGTCATTCCTTTATAAACCTGATTTACTTAATGTACCTTTTTTGAATAAACAACAAAATGGGGGAAGAACAGGTGTTGTGAGAGGAACTAAATATTTAGCTTTTTGTATATTTTTATTCATAATATGTAACTTATGGAATATTTTCTGTGCTCCATTGAAAATTTGCAGAACTGGTTCTAAAAATTCAATTTGCACCATTTTACGACGTGCAATTCTCGTTATTACAGTCAAGCTTTCAATGTGTTCTGCAGCATTGGAGCATTAACAGCAGAAGCTTCAGGCTCAGATCATTTGGTTAGAGTAGCTTTTGTAGTAATGTGCTGTAGTAACAATAGGGCAATGACTGCAGGTCACCATCAGCATTCAGAGAGTGGGAATCTCTAGTTTTCCATGCTCTAATTGGCAAAGCTAAATGTGGATCATCTGATAAGATACATGTTACTCAAAAGGATCTGCTTCAGAAAAAGAGATACATGACATGACTGACTTTGAAGTTGAAGACTTTTCATTGTCATCATTCATCCCATAAGTCAAAGACAGAATTCTGCAGCAAGAGGACGTACCACCGGGGATTTCAAATCCTGCAGATTCAAGGTTAATGCTTTTTTGTGCTCAGAACTGGAGGATTTTTGCAACAGGAGCTTAAAGCCTTGTACACATGGTCATGCTTGAGATTTGTATCATGCAATATTGAATACAGACACATTGGGCAACATGTATGAATTTTGATGCCCAGGCGTCAATTTTATTGCATGCAATAGTTGTGTAGAATGCGCCTGAATTTATGAACCTGTTATACTGTGGGTCACAGATTATGCTCTTTCTAGCTCCAAAAAGACAACTCAGACCACTATTAACTTGGCGCGCCTGTTCTAAATATTTTGCGCCTAGTTTTGCCATCCTCCAGTCATTAATGTATAGAATCATACGGTTGTGGTGTGACGCCTCCAGAATGCCCCCCAAGTTTTTGGGCTGAAAGGACGCCAGACTTCTGGTGCAGTCCTGTATAAACATGTTGCTCGTAGCCTTCTATGGGTTCTTTCTGTTCAATTTTTGACATAGGTTCTTCTGTTAAGCTGCTTTATTATTCTCTGCTGTTTACTTAAGGGTTAATTTTACAAAGTTTTTTTGTCTTAAAGTATTAATTGACTGGGGCTGTGAGCTGATACAACTAATCATGAAACTATATCTACCCGCTGAGAAATGTATTGAATGATCCAGAGAGTTGGCATCCCAGACTGTTCTGCATGTGTCTCTAGCAGAAGACTAGGAACTTTCCACCCCATTTGTGTTACCATCCAGGGATACTAGGTTAATTCACTTTTTGCCATGAAGGTTAGTTACCTGGTATTTTTTTGATTGACTCCCTAAGTTTGACTTGACTGACTTTTGGCCTGACCTTGTGACCCTGTCTTCTGCTATCAACTCCTAGACCAAATGCCAGCTGTTATTTACTGAACTGGAACATATCTGATACCTCCTACTACCTTTATCCCAGCCATCTTCTGTGGACCGTTCTAAGGACCATGACAATTGTATTCAACCACTATTCCTGTTGAAGCATTGGAGAATACCTTAGACTTCACCCCTATTATTGGCCACCACCAACTCAGTAACTCTGTTGAATGGTCTATTCAATTATTGATATCTGGGTAATTTTAAAGTGGCTGAAACAATTAACCCTTTTGGCAGTTTATCTGTTTTCATACAAACACAAAATATGAAAAAAAAAATGGATGTACCTTTGTGCAGGGCAGTTGAGATATTTAAGATAGATGGGTTGCTAAGAATATGTTGCATGATATCTACAGATGAAGCAATGATAAACTTGACAAACTATGATGACCACTACCATGCCATGGTACCATGGCATGACATCATGCCAAAGAGAGTCATCTTAACATTGTAATGCTTTTCAATTGCTTTTGTTATGATCTAAGAATATATAAAATGAAAAGCCTTGGTATCACGGTCAAGTTAAACTTTGCTGCATCTGTAATGTCTACTAAGAAAGATTGTCAGGTATCATACTACTATGGTCTTCAAATAAAGATTGGATCTATGCTAAACGGATGCTTGAGAAACCCAGCACTGTTTATAGAAATATAGCAATCTGATTTGTGTAAAAAAATAAATAAAATGTACCGTATATACTCGAGTATAAGCCGACCCGAGTATAAGCCGAGGCACCTACTTTTGTCACAAAAAGACGGGAAAGCTTATTGACTCGAGTATAAGCCTAGGGTGGAAAATGCAGCGGCTACTGGTAAATTTCAAAACTAAAAATAGATACCAATAAAATTACATAGGCAGTTTAACGTCCCCCATAGGCAAGTATAGACAGGTATATGTCCCCCATAGGCAGGCATAGGCAGGTATATGTCCCCATAGGCAGGTTTAGGTAGGTATAGGCAGGTTTATGTCCCCATAGGTAGTTATGGACAGGTTTATGTCCCCATAGGTAGTTATAGGCAGGGTTATGTCCACATAGATAGTTATAGACAGGTTTATGTCCCCATAGGTAGCCATAGGCAGGGTTATGTCCCCATAGATTTTTATAGGCAGGCTATAGGCAGGGTTATGTCCCCATAGATTTTTATAGGCAGGGTTATGTCCCCATAGATTTTTATAGGCAGGCTATAGGCAGGGTTATGTCGCAATAGTTTTCTGTAGGCAGGGTTATGTCCCCATAGTTTTCTGTAGGCAGGGTTTTGTCCCCATAGTTTTCTGTAGGCAGGGTTATGTCCCAATAGTTTTCTGTAGGCAGGGTTATGTCCCCATAGTTTTCTGTAGGCAGGGTTATGTCCCCATAGATTTCTGTAGGCAGTGGTATGTCCCCATAGATTTCTGTAGGCAGTGGTATGTCCCCATAGATTTCTGTAGGCAGTGGTATGTCCCCATAGATTTCTGTAGGCAGTGGTATGTCCCCATAGATTTCTGTAGGCAGTAGTATGTTCCCAATAGTTTTCTGTAGGAAGTGGTATGTTCCCCATAGTTTTCTGTAGGCAGTGGTATGTTTCCCATAGTTTTCTGTAGGCAGTGGTATGTTCCTCATAGTTTTCTGTAGGCAGTGGTATGTTCCCATAGTTTTCTGTAGGCAGTTGTATGTTCGGCATAGTTTTCTGTAGGCAGTGGTATGTTCGGCATAGTTTTCTGTAGGCAGTGGTATGTTCCCCATAGTTTTCTGTAGGCAGTGGTATGTTCCCCATAGTTTTCTGTAGGCAGTGGTATGTTCCCCATAGTTTTCTGTAGGCAGTGGTATGTTCCCATAGTTTTCTGTAGGCAGTGGTATGTTCCCCATAGTTTTCTGTAGGCAGTGGTATGTCCCCATAGATCTCTGTCCGCCGGGCTAGGCCCCCATAGATTTCTGTAGGCAGTGGTATGTCCCCATAGATTTCTGTAGGCAGTGGTATGTCCCCATAGATTTCTGTAGGCAGTGGTATGTCCCCATAGATTTCTGTAGGCAGTGGTATGTCCCCATAGATTTCTGTAGGCAGTGGTATGTCCCCATTATTAAAAAAAATACAAGTATTGTACTCACCTGAATCCCCCGCGGCTCCGCCTCCCGCGCTCTTCGCTCTGCTGTCTTCTTGCCGGCACAGGCAGGTGACGTCATCAGGCCGCGCACGCAGCGTGATGACACAAGCTGCCTGTGCCGGAAACTCCGGACAGCCGCTAGTCAGCGGCCGCCCGGAGTCCACTGCGGAGCATGGAGCACTTGCTCTCTGCTCCGCAGTGGTATCTCTTCTCCTGTCTGTGCTCCGGAGGAGTCGCATGCAGGGGAAGAGATCACTCACAGTGTCCGGGCCAACGCAGCGCCCGGACACTGTGGGCTCACTCGGCATTCAGTTATATGCTCTCCCTGAGGAGCTACATATAACTGAAGCGTCCCTGTTGGCACTCCGGCCATCGCAGCACCCGAGCGCCGACAGTGACTCGAGTATAAGCCGAGGGGGGATTTTTCAGCACATTTTTTGTGCTGAAAAACTCGGCTTATACTCGAGTATATATGGTAGTTAGGTGCAAAATATTATTAAATGCTGGGATTAAGGAAACATTAAAAATACAGGTTATGCATTCTTCTTCATATATCTTCATAGTGGATTTTTGTAAGGTATATCTATATTATTCTAGCTTTATAAAGACTTAGGGCCACATGTATGAAAGCTGTTTATGTCTAAAACTCACAAAAAAAAAAAAAAAGTGGGCAAAAAGTGAGTTTTAGACCTAAACAATTTTCAAATATGAGGCCTTTAATAGCAAAATTACATTTCTATTACTTGTCACTTTGGGAGATATGTATGGAACTAGGTGTATCGAAGTTCATTTTCTCATCTATTTTTCAGTGTATAATGCACCTGAATATATGAAAGTTGTTTTTGTGCATTGATAAATGGAGTCTAAAGTTCATCGCGCCTCGCCTGTGTGTTAGGCCCATTACGAAACTTAGCCGCACAAGTAATGCGCCTAAAATGTATAAAGGCTATAGATAGGCTGGAAATAAAAGAAAAGTCATTAGAATAGCATGTCAGTGAATAGAAACTATGGTACTGATCCTGCTTGGAGGACCACAGGTCCTGTGCTGTGCTGGTTCTTGCTGTATGTAGAATAAAGGGTGAGAGCAGCAAAAATACATTTAACATTTAATGTAGTAAAAATTAAAAATGTTAAAATCTGAACAACATCATCAGTGGGTTATGTAATGTAAAATTAGTTTTAGATTCTTTTAATTTTAAATGCATTTTATATTTTATTTTTATATTTTTGGGATATTATATATTTTTATATTAATTTTATATGATAAAATTTTTTATTACATCTAAATAAATTTAATTTTATATAGTTTGATAATTATCATGCATTACTTTTTATTATTGTACTGATGTAAGTTGAGAAATATTGAATTTTTTTCCCTAACAGCATATCTAGCTCCACTTCTACTCCTCAGGCTCAGGCAGACCACATTAAAATAGGTCTGCCTGATGGAGCAGTAATGCGCCTAGTTTTGCCGAACCACATTCATATCTGTGTCAAATAATACGAGTGTGGTGCGACACGCCCCCAGAATGCCCCCAGAACACAGCTCCATTAGAAAGTGTTGAGTTTTACGAACAATGCGTCTAACACATTCATTAGGCGCATTAGACATCGTAGCCGCTCACTTTGGCGCATTTGATGCCAGAATAGGGTGAAAAACCCGATCATACATGTCTCCCTCTGTTTTTGCTTTTTGCTCTGATAGGTAACCTACATGATGAAAATTGCAGTCTCCAAGACACTAAGAGCCAAATCAACCGAATTATTGCTTACTAAATATACCCCTTTAAATGAACTTGATTTATCTCTAAAACTCATTTTTATAACAATGATACATATAAAATTGTCTTCTGGTGTTTGGGCTGAGTGTGATAGCGCACCAGTGTAATGTTGTTTCTTCCTGTTGAATTGGTCTATAGAAGGAATTGAAAGAAGACTTGACTGATTATAGAAATAGATCTGTGGTTGACTGTTAAGCCAAATCAGAGGGTCAGAGGCACAGTGACAGGTCGCACTGAGAAATGCTATTTTAGGTTAGTGAGCCCAGTCTTAGAATAATTTTTGTGCTTGCAAACGAAGGATTGCAAAGCGGCAGATAATGCTGACAGTAGATTGCACAGCTATTGTAGTCTGGGAGTGAGAGCAATAAATCAAATCCTGTCACTTGGATCACCGGATATAGTGGGATAATTGGGCTCTATTGGGAAGGAAAGGACATCCAGTCAGTGTACTACAGACTTCATTTTTCATGGGGAATTAAACTTTGATCAAAGCAACTTTCTTTCAGCAAGAAATTGAGACTTAAGAGCATTATATCCAAACATAAACACTTTATTTTCCCCAATGTAACTTTGTAACGCAGAAACGTACATCTTTCACCTTGCACAAAACAAACTTTCCATCATACTTCTGAAGATTTTATTCTCAGGCAAGGGTTAACCTAACAGACAGCAAGTAAATAAGCATAAGCTGCAGCATTTAGATATGTGATGATGTTTTACAAGACCTAAATAAAGCTGATACTAGAAGGAGAATAGCAAGCTGGATTTCATAAGAAACATCTATCCTTTACGGTAAGCCAAACAGTGATTTTCTAATATACTATTATTAAAATTACGGCAGTGCATTGAAAGGCCAGTGAAGCCATAAAGTCCTTATGTAATTCCCCTCAGTCTTCTTGTGGACACACACTGTTTTATACAAAGCACAAATGGCGGTTGGTATTCTCTTGATGGACTTATGGGACTTATTCTTATCTAAAGAAATCTGTTCAGTATCTCTTGCGTCTTAAAAGTATAATTGTTTTTGGTTTTGGTTTTAGAGATACAGGAAGTCTGAAACAAAAGAATGATGCAAAATTTTGAGTTTCTAAAAAATACAGGGTTATCAAACTCAATCTATTGTATAATGATAATGCTGCTGCTGATTATGATAATATTAATAATACAAATATCAATACTACTACTGCAACAACTACTATTACTACTACTAATAATAATATCAATACTACTACTACTACTACTATTACTACTACTACTACTACTAATAATAATAATAATAATATCAATACTACTACATCAACTACTACAACTTCTACTACTACTGCTAATAATAATAATAATAATAATAATAATAATAATAATAATAATAATAATAATGTTACTACTACTGCAACAACTACTATTACTAATAATAATAATAATAATAATAATATTAATACTACTACTACTAGTTACTACTACAACAACTACTATTACTACTACTAATACTACTAATAATAATATCAATACTACTGCAACAACTACTATTACTACTAATAATATTGATACTAATGTTACTACTACTAGTACTACTACTATTAATAGAAATAATGTCAGTAATAGTACTACTACTACTTTAAATACTACTACAACTAATAATCATAATTTATACCATGTTGACATGTTCCACAGAACCTTGCATTTTGGAGGCAAAATATGCAAACAAATGAAGGCAATGAAGAGTAGCACATTAATTAACAATTTAAACAATAGCAGTGAGTGCCCTGCTCACCAGATTTTACAATCTATGAGAAAGTAGGTTAAAGCAAGAGGTAGGAATTTCTTGCTTGTATAATGGTCCATCCATCTTTTATGAAGAAAGACAAAGGCAGCATATATAAAGCTGCTTAAAGCTGTTCTCTTACCAGTTCCTGTATTTACAGATGTAAAGTGCTTGAAGTGTGAGGGATACTGTTCAATGGAGACATCAGGTTTTGGGGAATAATATACACTGCTCAAAAAATAAAGAGAACACTTAACTAACACAATGTAACTCCAAGTCAATTCACTTCTGTGAAATCAAGCTGTTCAGTTATCAATCAACACTGGTCCTCAGATCCATTGTGAGGCCATATGCAGGTGCAGTGGGCCCTGGGTTCCTTCTGATGCGTGACTATGCTAGGCCTCATGTGGCTGAAGTGTGTCAGCAGTCCCTGCATGACGAAGACATTGAGGCTATGGATTTGCCTGTCTATTTCCAAGTCTCCTTAAATTCTGTGTACCTTTTTCTTACAGTGCTTACAGTTTTGTGCCACAGGTTACTAGAGGCAGGGCATCTGAATGGGTCCCCTCAACTCACTACAACTTCCATCAAAATATCCAAAGTGCCCTCAATATTTGTCAATAACTTTAGTGTATTTATTGCAATTTTCACAATCCATTTCCTTTTAGTAATATATACATATGAGGAACATCACATTCAGTCCTGTATTAAACAGTAATAGATAAGCGTAACTTATGGTAAAATGCCGATCTTACGACCTTTTCATACGCCAAACAACCTTGTTATCAAGTCCTCTTTTGGAGATGAGACCTGCTGGTGCGTTAACACGTCTCAGCTTTCTCCCCACACCTACGACGTTTCAGAGGCCACGGCTGCTTTTTCAAGGTCTGTTAAATACAGGACTGAATGTTATGTTCCTCATATGTATATATTACTAGAAGGAAATGGATTCTGAAAAAGCAGCCGTGGCCTCTGAAACGTGGTAGATGTGGGGAGAACGCCGAGGCGAGTTAAAACACCAGCAGGTCTCATCTCCAGAAGAGGACTTAATAACAAGGATGTTCAGCATATGAAAACTTTGTAAGATTGACATTTACCACAGGTTACGATTATCTATTACTGTTTAATACAGGACTGAATGTGAATTTCCTCATACATATATATAGCTAGAAGGAAATGATTGTGAAAATTGCAATAAATAGACTGTAGTCATTAGGAAATATGGAGGGCATTTTCCTGGATATTGTGCTGTCCATTCCCCAGACCTGAATCCAATCCAGGACATCTAGGAAATCATATCTTGTTCTATCCAACAATGCCATTGTCAGGGACCGGTCAGGGAGACACACACAGACACAGACAAGTGGGCCCTGACTCTGATCCCAGCCCCTGTTCCTGCCTTTTGGGGAACCCGACTCCTTAATAGGCCGGCCCCAACCAGAAGACTGATGGCTGCACTGATATAGGTGCGACACAGACAGGACAAACAGACACAGAACAATAAGCGTAGTCGGGCGGTCCAAAGTCGGCAACAGTACGGGCAGCGAGGTACAGAGACGTGAGACAAAGAGGGTAACCGGAGGCGGTCCAAAGTCGGCAACAGTACGGGCAGCGAGGTATAGAGACGTGAGACAAAAGAGGATAACCGGGGTCCAAAGCCAAAGGTCAATACCGGTCGGGCGCAGCAGTACAAAATCACTAGGAGAGAGGATGGTCAGAAGCACAACAGGGTCGGGTAAAAGAAGGACAGAATAAAGGCAATGCTAGCTACACGCAGAAGACCTCTATAGCAGGCAAAGATGGAAGTGAAATGAACCTTTAAATAGGGAACCAAAGAAGGCAGAATTGAGGCCATAGGTGGAAAGAAACACAAGACCGGATAGGAACAGAAGGTTGTCAATCAAAAGGAGAAACTCATTAACTCAAAGCGTGCTGG
This sequence comes from Phyllomedusa bahiana, assembly GCA_025379985.1. NCBI lineage: Eukaryota > Metazoa > Chordata > Amphibia > Anura > Hylidae > Phyllomedusa > Phyllomedusa bahiana. The sequence continues at coordinate 44,409 of JAODAL010015254.1, forward strand.
AGGATTCCTGGCCAGGGCGTTGGCCAGGAATCAATCACGCAGACAGCGAGGAGAACACAGTTCACACTAGTGAATACAATTCAAAACATCATGTAAGAAACCAGGGCTTCCGTCGCAAAGGCCACGGCCGGCAAGCAGAGCCCAAAGTTGAGGTTCTGTCAGGCATGATCATGACAGCCATATTGCACCACAGACTGTTCAGAGTTGAGTGATGCTTTAATCCAGCTGTGGGAGGAGATCCCTCAGGGGAACATCCGCCACCTCATCAGGAGCATGCCCAAGACTTGAAGGGAGGATGAACAGGCATGTGGAGGCCACACACATTACTGAGCCTCATTTCCTTGTCTTGAGGCATTTCCACTTAAGTTTGATCAGCCTAAAATTCGATTTTCCACTTTGATTTTGAGTATCATTCCAAATCCAGACCTCCATGTGATATTCATTTAGATTTTCATTGATCATTTTTAAGTTTTATTGTTCGCAATGCATTCCACCATGTACTAAATAAAGAATTGCAACTGAAATTTTTAATTCATTAAGATCTAGGATGTGGTGTATTAGCAACACATTAAAGACCAGAGAGTATATAGTTCAAAAATACAAAAATACCTTTATTAACAACATGTATAAAACATAGAGACATTAAAATGGGCATATCAAGGGATCCAGATAATGACAGGTGCGAAATATTTCATCCCATGCAGATAGTAACCAGATCTAAATTTAAATGGGAGACTCTGAGAACATTATCTATAAATAGGTAAACAACAATACGGTTCAGTGACCAAAATAGTATAGATAATGATATTATAGTGAAATGATGTCAGTATACCTCAAAGTTCAAATCAGAGAGATCCCAAAGGAGAAATAGGAACCTGCTCCCCAACGCGCGTTTCGCGTCTGCGTCCTCAGGGGGTATTGTATCCAGACATCCTCACTGTTTAAATATCCCTAGCATAATGAATACCAGCCGTGGCGCAATCACGGCGCATGTGTCGTGCTCGAAGGGAGACGGCTAACCGTGCCCCACTTCCGGCCGTCACATGCGCGGATGATTACAACATCCGGACATGTGCATCACACGTAAAGACGCCGCAGTGGAAGCCGGCGCCAGAATCCCCGCACGGGGCATGCGCACAGTGCGCTCACAGCATCAAGATCGTAAGTATCGTTCATATTCCACACAGGTTTGTACAATGTGGCAGTGGGCATACAACACCAAAAGGGTCCCAGAGGGACCAATCTAATCTCATACACAGCATAATCCCGTTGCATAAGCTCACTATCACGGATATGTCTAGGACAAAGTGACACCAATATATATACATACCAAATATTATACAAGTGGACAAAGTCTTATTTATAATGTAACCAGCATCAAAGAATCAATACAACATAGTGTCATGTCTTTACACAAAACAATAGTATATATAGAAGGATGACAATCAATCAAATATTACAGCATTCCTATAAAGTATCAATTTACATGATCCAATGCTCTGATTAGATCTCAAGGAATTCACATCCATGGGCAGGAACAGAAGATTCAATAAATTATCTAGGGATAAATGGACAGGAAAATAAGGATTAAAAACAACAAGATAAAACTCAAGAATGATGCAGAGACAAAGAGAGAATGCATAAAACGTGGCGTAAGAGAACAATCTATATCCTTTCAAAATGTATCTACATGATTGTTGCAAGAGGGGAAAGACACCAAGCGGAACTCCATAATCAAATCACAAGAAGGACGCAAAGCATAATTTTTCATTCAACCCAAAGGGTGCCGTAGACTTAAGGGATGTAATCCATCTAGCTTCTCTTTGTTCCAAGCAACGCCATTGCATTTTCCTCCTCTAATCCCTAGATGGACCACATCAATACCACAAACCTTTAATCCTTTAGGATCACAATTGTGGTATTTTGAAAAGTGTCTAGGAAGGGTCTTAAGTTGGTCACAATCCTCAAATCCCTTGGCAGCCATTATGTCCTCGAACATGCTCACGTATCCTGATTTTCAACTCAAAGTGTGGTCACACCTACGTTATACTTTCGAACAAGGGCAATGAGCCAAATATATTACGTTTTTTGTACCACACGTGATGTAATGACGAATCTGGAATGTACGGCGTTTATCCATCGATGTAAATGCGTTGGTCCTGATCATATTCGGACATGCCACGCATCTGCCACATGGAAAAAAGCCCTGTGTAGGACCACGTGAGCTGAATGGATTTTGTTTTAAAGGGACATAGTGGCTCTGTACCAAGAGGTCACGAAGATTTGGCGATCTCCTGGCTGTCATGAGGGGATAATCAGAGGCAACATCTGCCAACACCGAGTCCGTTTGTAGTATGGCCCAGTGCTTATCGAGAATCTTACGTAATTGAGGCCATTGCTGATTATATGTAGTTATAAAGCGGACATTTTTGTCTCTAGATTTCTTTTTGGGCTGTAATAGCTGATCACGAGGGGTCCGTTTCGCCCTATAGTATGCTTTTTTCAAAGACCTTTTACTGTAGCCCCTATCTAGAAACCGGTCACGCAAATCAGCTGCCTGAGATTCAAATCGGGCATCAAGGGAACATATCCTGCGAACACGGAGGAACTGCCCTGTCGGGATGGCCTCGACAGTGGAATAATTATGTGGTATATTAGTGTTCCCTTTTTTTTTTTTTGAGCATCGTAGATGCGGGCAGTAAACAGATATGAACTAAAAAGATAGTGAAACGCATGTACAGATTTTAGAAGTTAATGTTTGAGGTCAGAGATGACCGGTAGGCAGAACTAGATGACCACATAGGGTGCTAGCTTTGCCTATTTGGAAGTGGGTGCCAAGAAGTTTAGAGTAGGCTCGAGAACTGATTCCACCCAATACTCAGCGGATGGCAGCTATAAGTTACTTCTGACACTTGCCTTCAGCAACTGGGATGAGAGATAACTCCAATCTTGGTATTTTAACTACTTAGATGCTGCAGTCAACACAATCACAGCATTTAGGCAGTTGTCCAGGGTTGTCTCTTTCATCTCCCAATTGGCTCCCATGACTGTAAACGCAGGTTGCCAACCAGCAGTCATGGCAGCTGGTAGTCTAATACAGGCCATCTTGCTGCCCCTATTATACCTTAGTTGATCACAAAACGAGACTAATAACCATACAAAAAAGTGGGTATAATACAACATGTAAACACACCAACAAAACAACACTACCCAAAACTATATAATAAACACAAAATAAATTTTGTACTGAAATATACACATATAAAAACATAATAAAAACACAATAAAAAAAGCAGTGCTGGAATACTGAAGGCACTGCCAAAAAGTAAGTATCCCATTATAAGAATAAACATAAGAGTAAACATAGTACTACAAACTCAGTAAGTGTAAATTAGATGCAAGTAATACAACCCCAACACCAATTCATATAGAAAATACATATATTGTGATACTGACATATAGGGCCACATGTATGAACCTGTTTAGGTCTAAAACTCACATTTTTGCCCATAGGTTACTATGGGAAAAAGAGTGAGTTTTAGACCTAAACAGATTCATACATGTTGCCCTATAGTATTATGCACAATCATCTAAAATGGAGAAAAGGGGATACAGACCAAATGGTGCCAGGAGACAAACCAACGCATGTGTCTGGGGCAAAGCTTCCTTGTGAAATGCGCGTTGGGTTGTCTCCTAGCACCATTGTATCCTCTTTTCTCCCTTTATCTGATGATTGTGCATTGTACTATATGTCAGTATCTCAATATATATGTATTTTCTATATCAATTGGTGTTGGGGTTGTATTACTTGCATCTGATTTATTCTTATTGGTACTATGCTTACTCTGTCTTATATTGGTATACTTACCTAGTGCCTTCAGCACTCCAACACCGCCTTTTATTGTGTTTTTTTATTATGTCATCATATGTGTATATCTCAATAAAATTCATCTTGTGTTTACTATATAGTTTTGGGTAGCCCTATTATACCCTGCAAAAAGCAAGTCAAGTACCCTAAGGAAATAAAATTGCAAGTAAAAGAAAAATTGCAAGTTAAAAAAAGAGTAAAAAAAAATAAAAAAAAAGCTCTCACACACATTTGTAGAAGGAAAAATAAAGAAGTTATTGGTCTCAGATAATGACAATGTAAATCAGGTGTCTTAGCATTTAAACTGCACCTCCACCTAACCACAGGCACTGTAAGGCTGTAATTTTTTAAGGGGTGGGAGGTCTGGTGCCATTTTTCCTTGTCTCAGTCCTTTTTGGGCTAGCACATTGCAGAGAACTGATGTAGTATGAGCAGAATCCTAGAGAGTAGAGTAGGAGAGTCAGATTATGCAGGATATTAGGCTTAGATCAATGGTGGGATGTTAGCTTGAAATGAGGGAATATATATATATGGATGTTCAGCATTGTGGGGCATTACTATATCTTTTGGGGAAATATAGTATGTATACACAGTTTGAAGGTATTTTGTGCTTGTCTGGAAGAATTAATCTGTGCTATATTACCATATGTCACCACAGTTCACTTTGTTGGCTCTTTTGGGAAGCATATGCCCTCAAAAATATCCGTTTTGATCAGCAAGAATTTACAAAAACCAGGGAAATTATTGTCTGTTTATAGAGTTTTGTCTTCTCACATACACAATCACTTTGTATTGTGAATTATGGGACCATAACAGATGGTTTTCAAACATCTGTATGAAAGTTACATAGTATGCATACGTTTCAAATAATCCTTTATTTTTGTAGGAATTTAAACATAATGGAAGATAAAATACATATTTCACTTTTACAATTCTAATACTTCATTTTCAAATTTTTCACTGAAAACTAAAGAAAATTATTTCCCTATATGAAATTATTATGTTATCATTCACTAACAAGACTCTGCTGCAGCATAAGTTTTGTTAGTCGAAAGGACACATGAATTTGCCAGTTTTATTTCCTCCCCAGCTGTCCTCAACCCTGTTCTGACAGTTATAGCTTGTTAGTTTAACAGGAGTACGCAGAGTTTTATAATAAAGGGGATAGATCAAAAGAACATCTACCTAACAGCTGTGACAGAAAGCATTTTTAAAAATAAAGGTAAAAATTGTGTTGGACAACCAACAGTCAGTACCTATTTAAAGGATGCCTCTACCTTTACAATGGAAATTTTCCAAGTTTGTTCCATAGAACTATTTCTGTTTGGCATCTAAACGCCACAAAAAAATAGATGTCTTCAGGCTTCTCTCTGTGCGTAAAGTAAAGCTTCTGTTTGTAGTCAATGTATTGATATTAGCCACTTGCAAACATAGCAATTCTTTCGTATAATTGCATTGTAAACATGATTCTCTATATGAGTAATAGCAAACCAATAAAACCCAGCACAGCTCCTGTTCAGCCTATATTTGGTTGATGCATTACAGTCAGAAGTTGCAGTCTGTCTTAAAATATTTTTCTTTAGCTATTAACACAAGTGGTAAATGTATATTTCTTCTTAACTTTGCTCTATTAAGAAAATAAATTAGTAATATTATATTATTCAGCTGGTTGTGCAATTTTCTAATATAAGCATTTATCATTCCGAACTAGAAAACAGTGCATATTAAATAGTGTTGCACTGCAGATCTGGTGTTACCAAAATCAACTTCTAATGAAAATTGCCCAAAAGTTGATCAATTCTAACTTCAATTATAAGTTACAATAAGGACTCTTTTTGTGAAGTTTTACAGTTTAGCTTACCTTTTCACTGCACTCCCAGTCTAGTAGTCTTCCTGGTCACTTCTAGTCTGATGTCACTTCTATTAACCCCTAAAGTTATGGTAACCGGACATTAGACCATAAGTGCTGCTGCACAGGGACTGCTGCCAGACAGGTAGAACCATTGTTTAAAACTGACCCTAACTTAAAGGGGTTATCTCCCCATTCTGTTTCACAGAGCAAAGAGCAGCTTTAGAGGCTGTTAACACAGCATTTTGGGATACGATTTTGGATCTGTGTTGGATCCAAAAATCGCATCCCAAAACGCTGCGGTGATCGGATCGAACATGTATCCAACACGCAGCTGCATGATTGGATGTGTTTTGGGTGCAACAGGATCGCACACTATAGTTTATAATAGGGCTCCTGCTGCGTCTTTCGGACCAAGAATTGAGATGTCAGTTCTTGGGACGGATACGAAAGACGGTTCCGAAAGATGCGGTGTGAACGCTGATGCATGTTTGATATTAAAAACAATGTAAATCACACTGCTATTTATTAGATACATATTTGGGTCCATTTGGGGTCCAACAGATGGATCCAAACATGTATCTAAAAGCGTATTTAAACACGGAGTCAACACGCTATGTGAACATACCCTTAGATTCATGTATAGTGTCTCACCCTGGTTAGGCTGTTGATGGTTCAATATCAGCTCCATATTTTCAGCTTTTCTTATTGCACTAACAGGAGAGCAGGAGATCTTGTCTATAGTGCAGAGAGCTTCAGAGCTCAAAGTTAGCACTTTATCTCCTTTGTCTGTTAGAGATAACACACATTGTTCTCAATCTTCTGGTAGTCCTTTGTGCTGTGGTGATGACACTCCCTACTATTGGATAAGACAAGAAGCGGAGAGTAGGGGAGAGCAGGTCGGTAACTCAGAGACACTTGTGTGCACTCAGAGCAGATAAAATCTCTTTTACCTCTTGACCAAGGAACAATCAAAAGAAACATGAATTTGGAAAAAAGTTTTCAATTACCTGTTCCTACATGTTGAAAGTTAAGCTTCGCAGGGAGACAACCCTACAAGGAATATTGTTAGGGCTAGGTATATGGTTTGAGAGAGAATTCAGGTTCAAGGCATCTTAAACAAGAATTTTTTCACAAGTTCTGTGGAATAAGTGATAAACCGAACAGCGACCTATTTGAGCAACGCTAATGGGAGATAAAATTAGGGCAAGTGAGAAGATTTTGGGGGGTGATTTTCCTCGAAATTCAATTCAAGTAGACCAAAATAAAATTGCTTAGATTTGGGTTCAGTGCAATATTGGAGCATCTTGTCTTGTAACTGCGTTATGCTGTTTTTGTTATTCCTTCTAGAAATGTATACTGTAAGTGCTGCTTTCAGCTTGGTCTTACTAATAGCAGGTGTGTATGAAATAAAACAAAAGACACAGACAGCGCTCCATAGTGCAATAATTCGACTTAGACATCATTAGTATATACTGTATGCTCGTGTATACTAACCTTTTAGTGTGTTGTGCTTAAAAAGGCACAACACTCTCTAAAGCATCCACAATGATTGGAACCGAGTAGTGATAGTGGAGCCCGCTGCAGGGTATCAGCGGCAATTCTCTGCACAGGAACAGAAAATCTCAGATTTATAGGTTATTATGATTTGCCCTCAAACCTCTTTCTTACCATGACAAAAGCAGGCAGGGGGGCGTAGCTATAGGAGGTGCAGCGTTAGCAGCTGCTATGGGGCCCTACATCCTGAGGGGGCCCAAAAGCTCCTTTGACACATAGGAGATTTGAAGACGTTGTGTTAAACAATTACTGAACCCCCAAAACTGCATAAACAGAACTTTTGGGCACTGACTTAAGATTTAGCAAATCCAAGCACTCTGTATAAAATTTATACATGTATATGAGACTTATTATGTGAGCCTGCAAATGTCGCCAAATAACAGCTTCTGGGTGTGGGAAAGATGCAGCCAGCAATACCATACTCCCTAACTATTGATGTCTATGGAGAGGAAAATGCTATCAAACTAAGAGCAGTCTGTACAGTACAGAGAATGTGCTGAAAATGGCGTTCACAGGGCAATACATTGAAATATATATAACATGTTCGTGTGATATTAGCAGCCAATGAGAGCCCTACACCTCAGCGATGACCTTTTTGACACTTCTCTGTGCTCTGTACTAATTGGATGGCCGCAAAAGTGCAGAAAGGCACTAAAAAATGAAGCTGAAAATGGCGTGTTGAACCAGTGCTAGAACTTTACTTGAACGAACAGTAAAATGTTCGGTTCGGGTTCACAAAATTCGAGAAGTTCTGCTAGAACTTAACTTTTCTAGAACACTACCCTCAACCACTGACGTACATCTTCCACCCGAAAATTGGGCAGAAGAATGAACATGTTCTAAGTTCTACGGACCGACAGCGATGTAAAAAAACATCCAGCAGTGGGGACAGCTTAACGTATTTTCTATTAAAATCTATCAATATGGTTGCCAGTTTACAAACTGCTGGAAACCATTCGTAAAACCAACTGAAAACCCTGCTGGCTCCTTAAAGTATGTTTTGTCAAGAAAGAGGTCTGACGGCTAACTAAAATAACTTATATTCACGCATAATAGAAGGTGTGTTTGACAATGTCCAATCACTGCGGAGAGTGTCATGTACACACACCTTGAAGACTGGAATGTAACACCCAACTGACTGGTCCAGTGATATATTTCTAGGAGTTATAAGAGAAAATGCTCTTACGTACAGTAAATGCACATTTCTTGTAATGTGAAGAATTTCGCTAAACTCTCAATATACAGTTTATTTCTCCACTGAGTGTGATAACTATCCTCAGCCTACACATAAAAGGTTACTAGTAAATGTAGTCCACTGAGTATCTGCCTCCCGCTATCCCTTTATTACTGTGCCCCAGTATAATAACACACCATATAATATAAACACATTTATATCATGCTGTGTGATCTTTTACAGCAATAGAGGCTCAAGTATATTCCTACTAGTAAAAACACATATAAAAGCACTTTATGATAACTGAAAACAAGGATACATGTTGTAGAGCTGCGGCTGTTAGAATTCAAGTACATTCCAAGCTATTACAGTACTTATACAAATTGTTTTAATAAAAATAATTTTCATCATCAAGGTCACTTATAACTGGATCTAAAATATATTACTGTAGCGTGCTGATGGATGTTTGGTTATTTGTCCAAAGACTTGACAAGTATTCTGCCTTGTTAGTGAGAGAAGTGTCCTGTCCATCTGTTGTAAATATGTGACAGTGTCTGACATGGATAAAATCAATCTAAGGCACAATGTCATATGCAGTAGGTACATTTTATTTATAAAAGGAAAAAAAATATTCTCCTGGAAAAGGGATAAAATAAAAAATAAAATAAAAAAACAACAAAGATAAAATTCAGATTGTTTTTTGTGCACTCACATGGACAATATTGCTACCCTTCCATTAAAGAAAGAAGATACCATAATGGTCGCTGAATTAGCTTGAAGCTGAAAATCAACTAGTAAAAATTAGACATTGAGTTTAAATCATGCTTCAACTGAGAAATTAAAAGAAAGAATTAGTAAGACTGGCCTGGGCAAAAATTGTTACACCGTGAGGACATGTTACATGTGTCCTGTAGTAAGCATCACAGGAGTTTTCAACCCTATTATCAGTCAGTCTGTCTTTTCACCCTATTTAAAAGGTGAAAAGTAGTCACTATGCTGTTTGATATCACTCTGCTGTGAGCCATCACAATGCAAAAATTATTAGACTGTAAGGACATGTTATATTAACGTGTGTCCTGTAGTATCACAGGAGCCTTCAAACTTATCAGTCAGTCTGCCTATTTAAAGGGTGAAAAGTAGTCACTATGCTGTTTGGTATCATGGTGTATGCTACACCAACAACGGAAGATAAGTAGAGAGTTGTGCCAGGGGATAAGAAAGAAAATTATAGACAAACGAGTTAAAGGTAAAGAATATTAGACCTTCTCCAAACAGCTTGATGTTCCTGTTTCTACAATTGCACATATCATTCGGAAGTTTAAAGGTGTTAATTGATCATGCTGTTTCACTGTGTCACAAGCAGCTTCATGCTCACACTTCCAATCTGGCTGTGGATGGTTCTATAACAGTGATTAAATATTTAAAATTTGTATAACTAGCTGAGACATTACAAGGACATAAGTGCAGGCGATGTAATCTTCAGTAAACAAAGTTACAAATGCTCTGAGAAGTGAAAACAATTGCTTATCTTCAGACAAAAGCTAATCTTGTTAGAGATAATTATTCTGCTCTGAGATTAAGCCTTGTACACAGGAGGCGAGTCACATCAGCTCTTTGCTTGCAGACACAAAATGAAGCATACAATGAAAATAACATTGTACCTACTGTGAAACATGAAGGAGGCTCAGTTACTTTTTGGTGCTGCTTTGCTGAATCTTGCACAGAATGTCTTGAATGTGCAAGAATATCTGAAGACTATTAAAATATTATGAAGTGAAATGTGCTGCTCAGTGTCAAAAAGGTTGGTCTCAGTCATAGATCGTGGGTCTTTCAGCAGGATAATGCTTGAAGACACACAGCTAAAAACAGAGGTAGAAGTCTCATTGGGAGTTACAGAAAGAGCTTGGTCCCAGTGATTGCTTCAACGGCTCTTGCAACAAAATATTAATTTAAGGTTTCCATCATTTTTGTTTGAAGTTTAAATTTATTAGTACTTCCAATGTTCCAATATACAGGCTAATTCATGTAACTGCAGGAGTGTCCATCTTCTTGGCTGTAAGTTACAAAGAGGGAGGGTGTAGATAGCGGAGTAGGACCAAGGAGATTCTTATATTGATAAGGAGTCATGTGTGCTGATAATGATGAGTTGAGCCATCACACTGTAACACTAGCACTCGGAGGAGTTGTTTGTTGGAAATATATTTAGGCCCAACAGAGCCAATGGAAGACAAGAGCCAATGTAACTTGTGTGGTATTGATTATATTATTGACGGCAGTAGGTACAGACAAAAATACATACAGTACACAATGAAAAGCTACTTACAGATGAGACACAAGGTGTGAAGGCCCTGCTCGCAAGAGCTTACAATCTATTAGGGTATAGGGTGAGATGAAGGGTAAGAAGTGCTAGTTTACAATGGTCCAGCCATGTGACATAAATATGGGGTGGTTTATGTAGAATTCAGATGAACCTGCCACCCTGACAGTACATCTATATACAGATAAGTGCTGAATTGTAGGGGGTGACAGAAATGTGTGCGCTAGAGAGTGGGGAGGGGAGGTTAACAATTAGGGATTCTGGTAGGCCAGACTGAGAAAATGTATTCTCAAAGCCCTCTTAAAACTATGAGCGTTGTGAGTTTGCCTGATCCCCCGTGGTAGTATGTTCCAGAGAACTGGTGTCGCCCGTGAAAAGTCTTGGAGGTGGGCATGGGAGGTTCGGATGACTGAGAAATGTAGTCGAAGATCATTGGCCAAGTGGAGAGACCGGGTAGGGTGGTAGACAGAGATGAGGGAGGAGATGTAGGGGGGTGCAGCACTGTGGAGAGCTTTATGGGTGAGTGTGATGAGTTTATATTGTATCCTGCACTGAATGGGTAACCAGTGCAGTGACTGACACAGGGTAGAGGCATCAGTATAGTGGCTGGAGAGAAAGACAAGTCTGGCTGCTGCATTCAGGACAGATTAGAGAGGGGAGAGTTTGCAGAGAGGAAGACCAATAAGCAGGGAGTTACAATAGTCCAGGCGAGAAAGGATTGATTGGCCTCTTAAGGAAAGGAGACCTTGGATATTGTGCAGGAAATCAGTGACAACTTGGACATTGGGTGCATCATATAATGGTGTTGCTATCCATAAATGCAATCAGACTTTATAATTTCAACTTATTTTATATAAAACGATATGTCTTCATATCATCTCGACGCCATTAAACATGTGCTGATTCAAACATTAATGATACATATGCTCTTTGATAACGCTTGACAAAGGAGGTCCATTGCGGATAAATTCTCTGAAACGTTACGGCCTCGGCACCGACTGCGATGAGTATAAACCTGTGCTCTTAAATCTGTGCATTTTACATTCTAGTGGACTATGATGGTCTTTTGAATAAGGACATATGTTGTATGCAAATGCTGCTATGGGAATTATATCCCAGGATGAAGCTCAAATCAAAGAGCATATGTATCATTAATGTTTGTATCAGCACATCTCTAATGGCGTCGAGATGATGTGAAGACATACCATTTTATATAAAATAAGTTGAAAGTATAAAGTCTGATTGCATTTATGGATAGCGACACCACTATATAATGCGTGCAAGGTATTGAACAGGGGGAAGCTGTTCAATGTTGCAATCTGAAACATATTTGACATAAAAGTGCCTAGAACCTGTTTACAAAAACAACTTGGACATTGGGAGCATTGGTAATTGGAAAGCTGGAAAATACCTACCCATTGATAACATTGCTAGAGAAGTGGGAACTGAAGGCTCAACAGGGGGTCTGAGGAGGGTCTCTAGTTGTATGAATTAAGTCTGTGGAGTGCAGTTCTTCAGCTACTTTCAAGCAAGGTTTGGATGTTAATAGAGTGGATAATAAGCTAAATAGTAATTTTGTGTGGTTTAACTTGAAATGACACTGGAAACATAAGTTCTTGAAATGTTTATTTTTTTTAACTCTTTCAGAGTTATCACATAGTTTGAGTAATGTTGATGGAAAGCTGCTGTAATGTTCATACAGTTGGCTTCACTACTATCAAACATGTATTAATATCCTTCTGCTCTGCCTGTATTCTTTTTAAGACATTTTTGCACAAGCACATTTCAGTTTAGTTAAACCTAAGGAAGCATTTAGATATCATCCTGTGAGATCAGTACAACCTTTGCCAAATATTTCTTTGGGGAAGATTCTCTTTATTTTGTATGACTGAATCCAATCCTGTTCTTGGCTCTAGCTATACAGCTCATGCACTCATACATTTATGTGAAACCTGGCTTTGTGTTTAAGTCATTTTGTCACTTTTTGTTACTCTGCTGTTACACTTCTAAAATAAAGATATCAACATGAGCAATACCATGAGTGACCCAGATGGGGTAGACAGGGTAGAAAGTTGAACATACATGAACGAACTAATATTCAAAATAAATGCAGAGTATGTAGAGCAATATCTGAGTCTACAATCTTTTTGTGAATTGTTTTTTTAAGAGTTTGTTACATCATTAATATCATACTCATTGAATAGGTAACAAAAAATAACATTTTCTTTTTAGATGCTGTTAAAAAAAGATCTTACTCTTATATCTCATAGTGCCGCCTAATGCTTAAACTATATAACAATGTACGTGTCCACCTTATGAGCAGAGTACTGGTGGACACACATGCTCAGTTATTCTCCCCTCAACAATGTCTTTGTCTAGTAATCCCTGTTGACTGTAGAGAAGCCAAATTGACACATTTATGTCAGTCTGTGCCATTTATAAAGTTAAAATATTTTGTTTCATTTAGATAGCATACTTAGAGGTGCTTTTACAGTGTTGATAATAAATAATGTTATGATGCAGGCCACAGTCCCCGTTCAGGACCCCCTGCCGATATCTACTGACTTCTCTGCTCTCCTGTCTACTTTCAGTTACCACAGCATGCTCATAGCTCCCCTAGAGCACTTTCCAGCTCTCTCAGATTTAAAGGGCGAGTGCCTAATTATCTGGGCAATGCCTGGTAGCCTCCATTGACTTAAGGAATTTCCTGCCTGTGCTCAGGGACATTTTGTTATTGATGTTCCTACATTGATCCTGACCTCTCCATTGCTATTTGTTTGCTGCCACCCAGCTCCAGTAACCTTCTGCTGTTACCTGTCACTTTGCCATACTTCCACTGTTGTACCTGCCACTATGCTAGACAACTACCTTTTACTGTTAACTGCTGCCATGCCAATCTTAACACCTTCCTGTGACCCGCCAGTTCTGACTACTCCCGGTTCTCTATGCCTGGTGCTTCGACTGTCAATGTGAGTGTCCACTGGCGGGAGACAGGAGAGCGGAGAGGTGATTAGTCATCGGCAGGGGGGTCCAGACAGGCATTGCTGTCATAAGTATGTCCGTGGTCCTGAGCGGGGACTGGAGACCTGGAAGTCCCCAGGAGCCAAGTCCAACCCACCTTGTGGCAGGCTCTGGTTAATACAGAGGAGTGGAGTTCCTTATACTCTGCTCCTTGCCGTGGACCGTACCATCTCTTGTAGTGACCCTGCGGATCTACTACCTGCTTATCCAATAATCATTACAAATAACACCTTTTGCTGTGCAAGTTTCCCCAAAAAATTTCTCATTTTTATCTGTAAAATTGGGACCCGGGGTTTTCCTCCACATGCAGCGGCTGCAACATTTGAACCTTGGGCCACATGTATGAAAACTGTCTAAATCTAAAATTCACTTTGCTGCCCACAGCAACCAAACAGAGCGCCCTTTTCATTTCATGTAGTGCTCTGGAAAAATGAGAGGGGCGCTATGATGGGTTGCCGGGGCAAACAAAGGGTTTAACCTAGACAGTTTTCATACATGTTGCCCCTTGTCTTTCAAGTGACAAAACTGTTATCAATTGTAATTATACTACAAATGGGACATCCACTAAATGCAGTAAAAACATCTTTTAATTAGCAACTATAAGGTTATGTTCCCATGGCATAATTTTCACACTTATTTTTGTTGAAATAACGATGTAGCAAACTAAACAGAACAAATATTCGCGTGATATCACCCAGAATGTACCCTTATTTTTTCAATGTTTTTTCAAGGGCCTTTTTTACAGATCAGAGCAAAACTAAAAAAAGCCTGATTCCACGGTCAAGCTGTACTCTGCTGCATCTGTACATATGTGTATAGCATCCTATTGTTTTTCATTTGTGAACTGAGGTGCATATTTTTACCGACATGTCTTTCAGAGTCATGCTGTGCACTTTGCCTGTCATTTCTTCACATGTTTTATTTATTTATATATCTATGTTTATTTATTTATTCATATTATTTTGTATTTTATTAATGTGTATTTATTTGTTTGTATAGCTCTCTTAGGGTATGTTCACACGCCATAATCACAGGGCACATTTAGGCGGGTAATTGCACTGCAATATTATTATTATTATTATTATTTATTTTAGAGCGCCATTAATTCCAGGGCGCTGTACATTTAAGGGGAATTACATACATAACAAATATTGAACAAATACAATGGTGACAAAAGTGACTAGTAACTGAAACAGAGAGGAAAGAGGACCCTGCCCGCGAGGGCTTACAATCTAAAAGGAAGAAGGGGAGAGACAGAAGGTGTGGGGCAGACATGCTTGCGGGCCGGTGTAGTGGTGGTGGTGGGGTTAGTGTGGATTGTAGGCTATCCTGAAGAGATGGGTTTTCAGGTTGCTTTTGAAACTGGTGAAAGTTGGGGAGAGTCTGATGTATTGGGTTAAGGAGTTCCAGAGTGTGGGTGAAGCACGGGAGAAGTCTTGGAGACGGTTATGTGAGGAGCTGATGAGAGGGGAGCAGAGGAGAAGGTCCTGTGAAGAGCGGAGATTGCGTGAGGGGAGGTATCTGGAAATTAGGGCAGAGATGTATGGAGGGGAGAGGTCATGGAGAGCCTTGTAGGTCAGGGTTAGTAATTTGAACTGAATTCGTTGGGCAATGGGCAGCCAGTGAAGGGATTGGCAGAGGAGTAGCGAGGAGAGAGGTGAATCAGACGGGCAGCAGAGTTAAGGATGGATTGGAGGGGAGCGAGGGTGCTAACTGGGAGGCCACAGAGAAGGATCTTGCAGTAGTCAAGGCGGGAGATGACAAGGCGTGGGACTAGCGTTTTAGTAGTGTCAGAGTTGAGGAATGGGCGGATGCGTGAAATATTTTCAGGTGGAGGCGGCAGGCAGAGGTGAGGGCTTGATGTGCGGTTTGAAGGATAAAGAGGAGTCAAAGGTTATCCAAGGCAGCGGACTTGTGGAGCTGGTGAGAGGGTGTGGCCATTAACAGTGATAGAGAGATCGGGTGGAGGGGTAGAGAGGGACGGTGGAAAGATGATGAATTCTGTTTTATCTACATTTAGTTTTAAGCGACGGGAGGAGAAGAAGGAGGAAATGGATGATAGGCATTTTGGGATCCGGGAGAGAAGGGAGTTACTGTCAGGACCGGAGATATAAAGCTGGGTGTCGTCCGCGTAATGGTGGTAGTTAAAGCCATGCGAGGCTATGAGCTGACCCAGACCAAGAGTGTAGATAGAGAAGAGGAGTGGGCCCAGGACAGACCCCTGAGGGACACCAACAGAGAGCGGGTGGAGGAGGAGTGGTGCAGGAGTGAGAGACACTGAATGTCCGTTCAGAGAGGTATGAAGAGATCCAGGAGAGGGCTAGGTCCATGATGCCGAGGGAGGAGAAGATTTGTAGCAGGATGGAGTGGTCGACAGTGTCAAAGGCAGAGGACAGGTCTAGGAGGAGAAGGACGGAGTAGTGGCGTGAGGCTTTAGCAGTTACTAGGTCGTTGGTGACCTTGGTTAGGGCAGTTTCAGTGGAGTGGTTGGGTCGGAAGCCTGATTGGAGTGGGTCAAGGAGAGAGTTGGAGAGAGGTGGGAGGACAGCTGAAGATGGACGTGCTGCTCGAGGAGTTTGGATGCAAAAAGGAGCAGTGAGATGGGCGATAGTTGGACAGTGAGGAGGGGTCGAGAGATGGTTTCTTAAGGATAGGTGTGATGGTCGCGTGTTTAAGAGAGGAAGGGAAGATGCCAGAGGTTAATGATAGATTGAAAAGATGGGTGAGGGCTGGGAAAATAACAGTGCTGAGGTCTGGGATGAGGGTAGGATGGCATGGGTCAAGGTTACAGGTAGTGAGGTTGGATTTGGACACTAGAGAGGAGAGGTTATCATGACTAACAGTGCGAAAGCAGGTTATGGAAGTGTTCACTGGGGACTGTGTCAGGGTGAGGGGTGGGGTGGTGGCGATTGTAGGGGTATAGAGGTGGGTAGTGGGGACTGAGGGGTGAAACTTTCTCTGATGAGGTTGATCTTATTTAAGAAATATATGCCTGAAATGCCTGAAATGCCTGAAATATACCCCACCATTACAGAAGAAGGTTCTAGCTCTCATTGAGAGATATGAGTACCCGACGTTTTCCCCAGCATATAATATGTGGCGGGAAAAACAATTGACATGTCACTTCATCCTAGCGCTTACGCGCCGGAGAGAGTGAAGGTGTATGGGGCCGGAAATCAGGGGTTTAGAATTAATGCGCTGGACATCGTGTACGTCTACAACACCCAGCATATTGCGGCACGTAGTGGACGCGCCTCAGTACGATGTGTGAATAAACCTTCATATTCCACAGTGCTGTACAGAGATTATAATCACTCATATTACTTTTCTGCACATATTCAACAAACAAAACATGTCGGGGTCAGGGCATTTATAACCTCATTGATTGTAATAATAATCTGATCAATGGCACATTCTTCAATGATTCACTTAATTACAAAGTTAAATTCTCCAAAATTCATTTTTCATGAGAAAATTATAGGCTCTATCTATATAGTATAACATCCTATATGTATTTCCAGATATTTTGGTCCAGTTGGGACCTTTTTCAACAATAGATGTAAAATTGATTATCCTGATAGCTGAAATTGTAATACTCTTCACCAGGGACTCAAGCTCTGGTGGAAAATGTTAAAACAACAGCTACGAGGATAGTCTTTGACGAGATCTTTTCTCTAAAATTCTACCTACATTGTTAATAAAGCCAAGAATGTAGAGCAGGTCCATCTTCTTCCTGAAGAAGTATTCTTTATTACATCTACAGTAAAAGAGGTACAGAAAAGCAGCAATATCTGACGCGTTTCAGGTTTTTAGGATATAGACCCTAAGGGCATCATGTATGAAAACTGTCAAGGTCTAAGATTTTCTTTGCTGCCCACAGTAACCAATCAGAGCTCCCTTCCATTTCATATAGTGTTCTGACATTTCGGTCCAATTGGGACATTTATTAACTAACATAGACTAAGGGCCTCATGTATGAAAACTGTCTAGGTCTAAGACTTTCTTTGATGCCCATAGCAAACAATCAGAGTTCCCATTTCATTTTTTCAGAGCACTATATGAAATTAAATGGGAACTCTGATTGGTTGCTATGGGCAACAAAGAAAGTCTTAGACCTAGACAGTTTTCATACATGAGGCCCTTAGTTTACATTAGTTAATAAAGGTCCCAATTGGACCGAAATGTCTAGAAATACATATGGGATGTTATACTATACTGGATAGAGCATGTCTCATGATCTAGAGAATTTATCTCTGTAATAAAGTGTATTGTTGAAGGAAGTGCCGTTGAACAGTTTATTATTGTATTGAAAACCATATGATATTTCAGCTGGCACTCATAATATATGAGTCTGGAGTGCAGTCATATAAATTACTTATTAACCTCATTGAATGTGGCTAAATCATATCTTAAAACACAATAAAATCAAAAATATTGACATGGCAGAATGCCATGGGGATGTCCCATCATATGTTATACAGCATCTTTATCAATGGGGTAATATCCTGTGTGAACATAGCCCAATACATAAAGAAATATATCACAAGCTTATACATCTTTAATAAGGCTCACAGGACATTACCCTAATGTGAGGAAAGATATGCAACCAGGAAAGAATTAGCCAGCAATCAGGTTCATGATTAGAGAAACATTACAGATGTCAAAGAAGTGACTTGTCTTCCTATCCTTTATTATATATGATGTAGACTATGAAGAGCGTAAATATCATCTGTAACTGTACTGTATGTTCAATAGACCATGCTAATTATCGTCAACTTAGGATGAAGATACTAAAAGAATCGATCACTCAAGTAAGATGCCAAAACGCTTCCCATCAAGGAGATTCATATCCAGGGATTCACATCTGAGAAAATTGTTCTAGGCAGCCCAACATCAACTCATCTCTAAAGCTCAAGCACAAAAATACAGTCAGACAGGTGAATATAGTATGCGTAGAAAAAAATACGATGAAAGGCAGACGTTAAATAAATGCATTATTTATAGACAGGCTGCTCGAAATCTCATTCACTTATGACAGCGTGCATTGTTTCTCTTTAAATAGTTTCCAAATTATAAACTTTGGCTACTTTCAAAGGATACATGAGCCATGTACAAAGGTGCTTTAAAGTTTATACTTTTTACTGGTACAATCGATTCACCATCAGAGAACAATGTATATGTTCCATCTGCGTTTTTATATAGACTTTGAAATTGCCATCTACATTTTCATCTATTATATCACTAAGCAGCTTCGTTGAAGATTTAAAGCGGGCTGATTTTTAGATGACAGCTGCAGTCAGTTTAATGCACAATGTCATGAAAGGACAGAACAATGAAAATATAAAGCATTGAGCTTGTTGCATATGTATGGCTTGTTCAGAGTGCCGTCTAAATTTTGTCATTTTGTGAAGACTAAAATACATTTGGGATTACAGAAGATTTACCCTTCAACATATGTATGAGACAATGCACAATGCAAAATGAAACTCATTCTCAAGCACTATGGCCTTGTTTTACTGTCATATCCTTTGTATTCAAAAGCAATTGCCATTTTTTTTTTAACTTTAGCTTGGAGAATGATTTCTCATCTGGAGACACCAATAAAGTGACAGAGTGGCATGGTGATAATTAATAATCTGTGGCATGGTATTTACACATTTTTACATGTTGTTTACAGTATATGTTAGCACTATTGTACAAGGGAAGAACCTAAGCAGCAGGACAAATCTCATTGGAAGAAAACTTTTTGTTGTGTAGAAGAAAATGCGATCATAGATCAAATATTCTAACTACCTTCAACTTGCTTGATTTAAGACCAGAGGGGAGAATCACTCTGAAACTTGAAGGAGTTGTCCAGCAAACTAAAAAATAAATAAGTCAAATAGCTTGCCTGAGTCTTTAGTCATATCGTTGTGATGTTTTCTTTACTAATTTTTGCTTCTCTTGTTCTGCTTAGTAGCATTTCTTGCTTGTTAATTGTTTTCCATTGCCTTTGTTGTCCTTTATTTATCTTCTTACATCCCAGCCTCAGTCTCTTGAGGATTAGGAAGGGTCAGGACTAGTGTTGAGCGATTGCGTTGGCTATCGAGATCGAGGGGATAGTCGATAGTCGGCCCCTATCGATAAGGTTTTTCGATAGTGAGCATCGATTATGACATTACCATTAAAGTCTATGGAGAGCAACAACACCTTCATTATTACACCCCAAAAAAAAGGCTGAGAAGCTGAAATTAAAAATCCACAACAGTCAAATGGATACGTGCTACATCTTAGGCAACACACTTAGGTTATAAAAGTCACAGAACCTTTCAATTCACCTGTGGTGATATAGAATTGCTGTTTTAAGATTTACGTGGGTGTGCGTCAATGAAAAAATGGGGGCGAAAAAGTCAAAAAACGTATTGTTTTTTTTGTATAAAACACGGTATTATTTGCACTTTTTAATCACCCGTGGTGACTAAGAATCGCTGTTTTTTAAAATTTTGTTGGGTCTGCGTCAATGAACAAATTTTGGGTGCGCAAAAAGTCAAAAAACACTATTGTTTTGTTTTCGTATAAAACCCCGTATTATTGCACCTTTCAATTCACCTGTGGGACTATAAAGCTGTTTTTAAGATTACGTGGTTTCGCGTCAATGAACAAAAACGGGGGCGCAAAATCAAAAACACGTATTTTTATGTTTTCGTATAATACACTGTATTTTTTGCACCTCTCAATTCACCTGTGGAGACTATAGAATTGCTTTTTAAGATTTACGTGGATGCCCGCGTCAATGAACAATGCTGGGTTGCAAAAGTCAAAAAACACGAACTGTTATGTTTGGTTAATAAACGGTATTTTTTTTCACCCTTTCAATTCACCTGGGTGAATTAAAAAATTGTGTTTTAAGATTTACGTGGATGCCGCGTCAAGAAAAAAACCTGGGTGTGCAAAAGTCAAAAAACGTAATTTTATGTTTTGGTATAATTTTAAAGGATTTTTTTCACCTTTTTAATTTACCTGTGGTGAATATGAATTGTGTTTTTAAGATTTACGTGGATGCGCGTCAATGAACAAAGCTGGGTCGCAAAAGTAGAAAAAACTATTGTTATGTTTTTCGTATAATAACGGTATTTTTTGGCACCTTTAATTTTACCTGTGGTGACTATAGAATTGCTGTTTTAAGATTTACTGGGCGCGTAATGAACAAGCTGGGGTCAAAAATCAAAAAAAACGAATGTTAGTTTTTATAAAAAACGATTTTTTTCACCCTTTTTAATTCACATTGTGGGGAATATAGAATTTGTTTTAAGATTTCGGGATCTGGTCAAAGAACAAAACTGGGGGGCGCAAAAGAAAAAAAAACACGATCTGTTTTGTTTTCGAATAATACACTTTTTTTTTTGCACCCCTTTTAAAATTTAGTGGTGACTTAGAATTGCTGTTTTAAGATTTACGGGAGCGCGGTCAATGAACAAACCTGGGTGTGCAAAAGGGCAAAAAAAAAACGTAACTGTTATGTTTTGGTTTAAAAAAAACGGTATTTTTTGCACCTTTCAATTTCCCTTGGTGAATATAGAATTGCTGTTTAAGATTTACGTGGGATGCTGCGTCAAAAACAAAGCTGGGGCGCAAAAGTTTAAAAAAAAAAGTATCGTTTTGTTTTCGTATAAAACACGGGAATTTTTTCACCTTTAATTCCCTGTGGGGGGGGCTATAGAATTTTTCTGTTTTTAAATTTACTTGGAAAGCTGCGTCAAGAACAAGCGGGGGGTCGCAAAAGCAAAAAAACACGTAAAATGTTTTGTTTTCGATGAACACGGTTTTTTGGCAAAAAACAACCTGTGCTGTACAAAATCTGGATTGTAATTTAACTGCAAGGGGGGATATATCAACAGTCACAGGTGTAATGGGTAAATTTAAATGAACACCTATCTAAATGTAACTGAAAAAAAAAGTGGAGTTTTGCACCTAACAAAGAGACCTGAGTTTCTAGAAATAAAATTTAAAACCTATAAGTTCGGGCTGCCCAATATCCAAAAATATTTCAATAGCAAACTGTTAATATTAAAGATTTTCCACAACAATGTCTACCTAAGTTTTGGTGAACTTTACCAGTGTTCTTTATAGATAGAGCTTTCTCTGTGTTCGCCCGCGGGCCCCCCCCCCTGCTCCACCCACCGTAAAAATTACAGGGGTAATGCTGCTTTTAAAAATTTCTCTAGCTAACTCCCAAAAAAATCTTCAAATCTCAAATCTAACTAAATTGGAAGGATACAGCTAATAGTAAAGTTTTTCTCTTGGCAGAAATAGACTAATTTCGCTGACGTTTGCCACAGCAAGCGCAGGTCCACCCCTATAGACGCTGGAGACACTGAGGCTGAAACAGGGAAAAAGTGTTTTTTATTAAAAAAGAGGTCGTATTTTTCCAGCCAAGCAAAAAAAACACATCCCAGTCATGACGTCGCCACACATTACCCGCTCTATTTTGTAAACTGATTTGCTGGCCCCCAAAATTTCAGGAAAAAGCCCAAAAAGGGGCCGATCTTAATAGAAAGTCTAATTTTAACCTTAATTATCGCAAAGATCTGGGAAAATTTTATCACCATAAAAAAACCCTTTCCGATTTCAACTTTTCGTAAAAATCGCTCAACACTAGTCAGGACTAATGGAAAGTGCCTTCAAAGGCTGCCCTGAAGAAATACACCCCTTTTGGTAATTTGATCTCCCATACTGGACACAGAGCTTTTTTGCTGTGTGTCATACAAAACTTCTGAACTTCTTGTCCGCAAATAACTTATGTAGAAGTACAGGAAAACCACAGAGAAATTTACTGTAAATTTAGTTAAATATTTAAAAAATTATCCCCTTTTTGAAGGGGGCATAATTAGACCATCTAGGGGTCTCCACAATCCATTGCATCCATGCAAGGAATGGAAAAGCATCCAGATTGTTAGAAACTTACAGGCTCCAACAGGGAAAATGTCAAAATTTCAAATAGCACCTAATTTCTCTGGACTACGCAGACTACTTAAATAGTTTCTGATATGAAAATAAAATAAAGATCCAGTCGAGGAAAGTTGTTGATCTACTTTTGGTAGTGGGGCATCCTGTATGTCTAGAGGAAAGAAAGTTTCTACATAAAAAACAATTGTAAGGACAGTTAGACTGTAGAATTCAAAAGGGCGGGATACTTTTCTAGATTAATTAACAAGTTATAGTGACTAAGATTCGGAAAGGGGCCCCTGGATACATTTTTTAATGTAATAATAGAACCTTTATTGCCCCAGGGTTCTGGAAAAAAGTCTGGATACATTTCAGATGTAATAATTAAACAATTTATGTGACCAGATTCTGGAGAGGGGTTTGGATACTTTTTCAAGATGTAATTTTAAAACTGGTATAGTGATGAGGATTCGGAGAAGGGTCGGATACTTTTTCTAGATGTAATAATATAACAAGTTATAGGGCCAGGATTCTAGAGAAGGGTTGGATACATTTAAGATTTTAAAAATATAAAAAGTTATAGTAAACCGGGATTTGGAGAAGGGGCGATGATCCAGGGATTTATTCTGATGCCAAATTGAAGTGGGGAAGACTTTTTTTCCCTAAAATGAGGACAATTGGCTTCTACCTCATGGGGGTTTTGCCTCCCTCCAAATCAACACTATGGGCAACATGTATGACGATCGGCACGTCGGAGCGCCTGTTTTCGCGTGTTTTTTCTGTGAAAGCTGCGCCTGATTTATAACGGCGCCCGAAGTGCGCTCCTACATGTGGTGTAAAGTTCCCTGCGCCTCGCCAGCTGTCTGTGAAAACTTATGTAATTTATATGTAATAATTGGATTCAAAGTAACTTTGTTTCAATAATACATGTAATAGTTTATGCTTTTTTCTGCACATTTATATGCTGCCCAGTTGAAATGAATGATTCCCAGTATCTCCAACTAGACTAGGCCTATTTAGAGGCCAAGTGAAAGGCGGTACCAAGTTTTATACCACATTGTTTACAGCAGCTGCCCAATTCCTTGGAAGAAACAGATCTTAGCAGCAACTTTATTTTTCTCTTTTATGAAAACCACTATATTGTTCAAGCATTTATCAAACCTACAAAGGAAATGTGAAGTTTATGTATTTGGAGCTCTTTTAATATGCTGCAATTCTATAGAAAGTATAATGAATTGTAAAGATTCTTGTATATTCATCTACTTTTATTTTTCTCCATTATCCAACCTGCCTTTGGATCTAATGACGCTAAGATCAATGCATGACATCTGCCTACAGTAAGAATGTAGAAGCAGTTGTCTTATTTTTCAGCATCTATCTCATGCTGAAGCAACGTTTTTGATATTATCTGACATATAAAAGGAAATATATGTGTCAGATACGTTTTTAAGATGCACTTTTTAGTTTTAAACTTGTCTTGCTCAAAATAGAACATGATGAAAACCATGTTCTAAATGTTGAATACATATTCTGTTATTACATATACTGTAGGGATTTTTTTAACCTCAATACTATACTGCTCGTTATAGTATACATTGCTGTACACACATTATATAGGCTTTTTACTATGCAGCACTGTAAAATACCAATATATTGTATACTATATTAGCACATTTGAAAGAATATGTATCAATTGTTAATTTATATTTTTATGGTTTTATCTAGCCCTACAAAATTGATGTTGCATTCACGTGTAATGCAACAGTGTTTCAATGTAATGTTCCAAACGCAACAGCGTTTCAATACCTTTTCTTGTCGCTATTAAAAGTACATCAATGTAAGCATTGAAGAGGCTGCAGCAATCAAATGAGACCTACTAAGCCTTCAATCAGCTGATAGGCAGCTGATTGAATTAATATTCATGGCCTATTATGAAGTTTGGCTATTGAATTTTTCGGACTGGATAACCCCTTCTTTTGCTGAAGTGGTTGCCCTACCATTAAGTCATCATATTCATTGTACAGTATATATCATGAAAAGTAGCAATGCTTGTTTTTTGCCCAGCAAAATGCTGGTGGACACATGTTAAGTCATTCTTCCCACAGCTTTTTATCATGTTACCATATTGATCCACTTTTCACTGTAGAAGAGCCAACAAAAATAACTTGCAGCCCTGCTTCTCAGGGAAAGACCAGAACCCTACAGTGGTATGGCAAAACAACTGTGGAGATGCTTCTGCATGGAAATAGGATGGGGTGATATCAGCTGCCAGAGGTGGAAGGAGACCGATTCTGTCCAGAGTCAAACTCGTGTAGCACAAATTTGCAACAGGTTTGATGACACACATGAAGTAAAACAAGATTAAAAGATTGTTTTATTTTTGTGCTTGAAACACTGTAAATTGCTTTTGAAAAGCTATTACCATCCTTTTAGAACTTTATTTTAGATTTTATGAATAGTCGTTTGCATTTCCCTGTATTTTATTTTACTTTTTTTTCTTACAAGTTTAATCATACACAATCACTGCTCATGATTTTTTAGTTTGAATGTAGATTCAGCTAAAATTTGGGACTTTTTTTTTACCTTATGGGGTAGATTAGTTCCTGTCTAATAAGGTTTGTTTGTTTTTTCTAGATCCTTAGGGGGAAAAAAATTTAAAGTCAATCATGCCATTTCCCTTCTTTGCTATCTTCTCCCCTCCATTGGTTAAACTTGATGGACATGTATCATTTTGCTTAGTT
Organism: Phyllomedusa bahiana; assembly: GCA_025379985.1. Lineage (NCBI taxonomy): Eukaryota > Metazoa > Chordata > Amphibia > Anura > Hylidae > Phyllomedusa > Phyllomedusa bahiana. The sequence goes on from JAODAL010015254.1 coordinate 69,861, forward strand.
AAACCTTAGTACTACATGTGACTATTAACTATGTTAACACAGTTATATTTACAAAGTTGTCTTGGGTGCCTTTTGTTAAAGAAATAAAAACCCACAATCGACACTAACTTAACTTGATACTGTCATAAGAAATAATAGATTTAAATTTACTGAAAATCCAACTCAGGCAATCACTGAAAACTAGTTCTGTAACTCTCAATGGGACTTCTGCACCTGTATACAGGCATTAAATTGATGGTACTTCTAGAAACGTTTGAAAATAATGTGATCATAAGGACATGTTAAACTAAGATGTGTCCTGTAGTTAGCATCACAGATGTCTTCACATTTGTCAGTCTTCCTATTTAACAAGTGAAACATAGCCACTGTGCTGATGGTTTCATGGTGTGTGCAACACTGAACATGGACCAGAGAAGTTATTGGAGAGAGTTATTTCAGAAGATTAGAAAGAAAAAATAGACATACATGTTTTATGTAAAGTCTATATAGACCATCTCCAAACAGCTCAATATTCCTGCTACTATATTTGCACATATTATTCAGAAGTTTAAGGTTTATGGATTTGGCAGCAAGAGAAAAAATGGATGACAAATTGATACTGGATAACACAAATGGTTATCAAAGAGCCCAGAACAATCTTTAAAGAGATAAGGGGTGAACTCCAAGGTGTAGGTAAATCACTGTTAGATTGCACTATCTGTAGCTGTTTTTGCCAAAGTGGACTTCATGAAAGACAACCGAGGAGGAAAATCATAAAAAAGTGAGACTGGAATTTGAAAAATGCATATTCATAAGCCACATAACTTCTGAAAGAACATCATTTGGACAGAAAAAATAGAACTGGAGCTTTTTGTCAATTCACATCAGCTCTATGTTTATAGGTACAAAAATTATGAATACAAAGAAAAGATCATTGTACCCGCAGAGTGTGCATAGTCTACAGTTACTCTTGGTGGTGGAAAGTCTGAGCTGTATAATTTATTCAAAATGATACCAAATCAAAAGACATGGTACTCATTTAACTACACTCACCAGCCACTTTATTAGGTACACCTGTCCAACTGCTCGTTAACACTTAATTTCTAATCAGCCAATCACATGGCGGCAACTCAGTGCATTTAGGCATGTAGACATGGTCAAGACAATCTCCTGCAGTTCAAACGAGCACCCAGTATGGGGAAGAAAGGTTGATTTGAGTGCCTTTGAAACGTGGCATGGTTGTTGGGCCAGAAGGGCTGGTCTGGTATTTCAGAAACTGCTGATCTCCTGGGATTTCACGCACAAACCATCTCTAGGGTTTACAGAGAATGGTCCCGAAAAAGAAAAAACATCCAGTGAGCGGCAGTTCTGTGGGCGGAAAATGCCTTGTTGATGCCAGAGGTCAAAGGAGAATGGGCAGACTGGTTTCGAGCTGATAGAAAGGCAACAGTGACTCAAATAGCCCCCGTTACAACCAAGGTAGGCAGAAAAGCATCTCGAAACGCAAAAGTACGGGAACTTTGAGGCAGATGGGCTACAGCAGCAAAGCCACACCGGGTGCCCCTCCTTTCAGCTAAGAACAGGAAACTGAGGCTCCAATTTGCCCAAACTCATCGAAATTGGACAGTAGAAGATTGGAAAAACGTTGCCTGGTCTGATGAGTCTCGATTTCTGCTGCGACATTCGGTGGTAGGGTCAGAATTGGCGTCAACAAATGAAAGGGAGGATCCATCCTGCCTTGTAAACAACGGGTTCAGGCTGGTGGGGGTGTCCATGGTGTGGGGGAAAATTTTTTTTGGCACTCTTTGGGCCCCTTGGTACCAATTGAGCATCGTTGCAACACCTTGTTGAATCTATGCCACGAAGAATTGAGGCAGTTCTGAAGGCAAAAGGGGGTCCAACCCGTTATTAGCATGGTGTACCTAATAAAGTGGCTGGTGAGTGTATATGACAGTTCAAGATATTTGGAGCTCTTTATCAGAAAAGTGAAGCTTGGACAGATGTACCATATGAATATATTATGATAATAATCATTTCAGATTTTTGAACAATTTATATAAAAAAAAAAAAACACAAAGTGTTTGAGAGTAGATGCTCACTTTAAGAAATCATATTAGGTTAACCTGTAAACTATCAAAATACTAAATAAACCCATTGTGTTATTAAAGTGTTTTGTACAAAGATATATATTATCCCTACAACAAGTTCAGTTTCTCTACGTCTTTACATTTCTAACACTAATTAAACACCTAAGTGGTACAGGGGCTCTGAGTGTGTAGGGTAAGATTGTATTAATATTATGTATTATAATGTATTTTGTAATTTATAATATAGTATAATTTTGGTAGTGCTGTATCTGAAGACAGGAAACAGCCAGAGAACCCAAAGCTTTTCCATTTCCTGAGAGGAGCACTAGCTTAAGCATGACAAAAGACAAACTAACCTCTAAAGAAATGACTTGTTGTAAATACTAGTTATCCAGTGAACGTAAAAAAGTCACAATGGACATGAAACACTATGGAGAATAAATGTTATGTCTTGATCATTGCCTGTAGTACCAAAACCGTGCTTGTTCTCTTCGTGAGTTTCACTTCACTTTTCATTCATAAAGCAGGGCATGATTCAGTTGAATAAATGGAAATTTATCAAAAACTGAGAATTGGCTCTTCATGCACTGAGTAACAAATGACAAGTACTCTTAAGTGCTCAGAAAGGAACAAGCATAGCAAACACATTTGCCGGCATGCTGTTAACTTGATTAAGGGATTTGGATCTCATAGGTAGCTAGTTGCCACTGTTTATGAGATGCAGATGTCTGTTCCATGCGAAAGCAAAATATAATTAGCAGAAAACAAGAGAAACAATACAAAATATAATCCATTTTCTTTTGCATTATTGTCATTTATTGTTAAAATGAGATGGATACATGAAAGTTATCCACCAGTTGTTTCACCATATGGAAAACATGTTATTAAGGTATAATGGTTTTGGTAATTTAAAAAATGTAATTAATTTAATTACTAAGTCATTATTAAGCCTACAAGAGAGAAGGGGTCTTATATCACTGTTGCAAACCTACAAAGCAGCCACAATATGTAAACTGTAAATAAGAAGAAAGCACCATAAAATATAATAAACTCTATTTAGATCTTATGATTAAAATGCAATATAAACACATGAAAGGCTGTCCACCAAAAGGAGCACAAAAATCAACCAGTCAACCATACATAATCAATTTAATTATAATGGGAGAATAGTAAAATGTGATACATGTAGTAGGCATTTATCTCCTTTTTTATGTGTCTTTATTGTATTTAACTTATAAGACCCAAATAAAATTAATTATATTTTCATGGTGCTAATTATTAAGTCAGTAAAGTAAAGTGCTATCATATATACAGTGTGCCACTGTGAGGAGTCTATTGAGCAACACCTCTTATCTGGTACTTAAAAAGTTAAGCTAATGCTTAAGTACTTCTGTACATTGGAGCTTCCTACCTTGAAGCGTAAAAGCTGTAAATTACAGAACAAAGCGATGTGGAGGTTTTTCCTTGGGTGGCTCTAAATCCAAGATGGCGTGTGTTCTTTGTGCTGGCACTTCATCCTCTGGGGAAAGTGTAGAGTGGGCCTACCTGCATCCAAACTTTAATTATCCCTGCCTGCTGTGAATTAGCTCTTGTTGGTCAAATTCAGCTCATGGGTATTGAGCCTTGAGTGGCATAAGAAATGGAGAACTTAAGTAATTCGTCTTTCCTAGGACAGATTTTTTGTCATATTACAAACCACTAGCATATATTAGAGTATGTATGGTATTTACCAAGTCAATATGCCTTTTGTACCCTATAGTGTGGAAATACACATCCATTTTTTGCTGAACATTTTTTGTGGATGAATAACCTAATAAAGATTTACACATGAAAAACATTTCATAAATGTATGATCACTGGGGCCTCAAAACTAAAACCCACCAATCACCAGAACAGGAGTTCTTTGCTCCCTATTCCAGAGGAGTTTGAGTGGAGCAGTGGTCACCCATATGCAGCGCTGCTCAAGTCCAAGTCTAAGGGACTGGACCTTGGCACTCCACTACCTTCATCAGTTCCATAGACATTAATTGGGGCTGTGGGGCTCATGTGTGACCACTACTCAATTCATACTCTTCCAAATCAGTTGGCTGAAACCCTTGTTCCGTTGACCAATGGGGATCCTGGTAACCAGATGTTTATCAACTGTCCTGTTAATACATGTTTTTCTTGGCTAACCCATTTGAATAGTTTAAAACATTTTTCAACTATACTTAAAATCAACCTATGACATCTCCTGATATGTCTGTTTTAGTAAATACTTGCATTTCCCATGATATTACAATCTTGGAGCCTCTTCTCTTATAACTCTGTGTTGCGTTGTTCCTCTGATATTCCCCCTAGAAATGTTTTACTGAGTCAGTTGAGTTTTACTATTCTGATCTTTAAAGGTATGTGTTCTCATACACACTGACAATGATTGGGCAATGGCAGAAAGTACACACATCCCCAATTGACAACACCTAGTTGACGGATTTATAATAAGTTTTTAGGAGGAATAACAGAAACTGCAAAATACAAAGTCATAAGAGTAAATGTTCCAGAATTATTTCACATGGAACACAAGTATTTGCTAAAAAGACATATCAGGAATGTCCAAGTGTTTCATTTAATAGGGCTCCAATACAGTTTGTCTTTATGACCTCTTATCAATTACCCAAATTTTTACATGTGAAAAACTTCTTTGCTAATGTAATTTCAGTGGTGCTTTTCATAGATCTGTAAAGAGCTCTTTTTAAATAGACTATGTCTGGATTAAACAAAATTAAGGGCGACATGTATGAAAGAAGGCACGTCGAAGTGGATAGTCGAGTCTCATTTTCAGTGTCTAATGCGCCTGAATGTATGAAAGTTGTTTTTGTGCATTCATAAATGGTGTGTAAAGATTGACGCGCCTCACCTATGTGTTAGGCGCATTACGGAACTTAGGCGCATAAGTAATGCCCCAAACATGTATAAAGGCTATAGATAGGCTGGAAATAAAAGTCATTACAATAGCATGTCAGTGAATAGAAACTATGATACTGATCCTGCTTGGAGGACCAACACATCCTGTGCTGTGCTGGCTCTTGCTGTATGAAGAATAAAGGGTGAGAGCAGCAAAAATAAATTTAATGCAGTAAAAATGTAAAATTTAAAAATCTGAACAACATAATCAGTGGGTTATTTAATGTAAAATTAGTTTAAGGTTCTATGAATATTAAATACATTTTATATGAAATATTTCTATATTTTAGGAACATTATATATTTTTATATTAAAAAAAGATCACATTTTTCATTAAATTTAACTAATTAAATGTTATACAGATTGATAATTATAATAAATTACTTTTTATTAATGTACTGGTGTAAGTTTTGTCCCTTACAGCAAATCTAGCTTCACTTTGACTCCTCAGGCTCAGGCAGACCACATTGAAAAAGGTCTGCCTGTCAGAGCAGTAATGCGCCTAGTTTTGCCGAACCATGTTCATATATGTGTCCAATCTTACGAGTGTGGCGTGACACATCCCCAGAACACCCCCCGGAACAACCCCTTCATGTTAGGCACATTAGAAATTGTCAAGTCTTACGAACAATGCACCTAACACATATGTTATGTTAGACATTGTAGTTGGCTCAGTCAGGTGCATTGTACGCCAGAAAGAGGGTGAAAAACCCTTTCATATATGTCGCCCTAAGTGCTGAAATATAATAGGAAAATGATTACATCTTCTTACATGCTTTGTAATAAATCTCCTAAAATATTTTTATGTTGTATAGCACAATGCAAACACTCCAATGGCTTGGGTTTTTAAACCCTTGGTCTTTTTCAACTACTACCCTCAGCTTGATTTCAGCTCTCAGGACATACCGGAAGATGCAGATTGATAGTAGGTTGAAAACCACTGCTTTACAGAATATATTTCTGCTTCCAGAACAAGGCAGATGTGCAGGGCTACACATGAGGAAATAATTCCGGATGTTACATTCATACATACTGAGTAATTTATGCACTTAGTTCAGCATTACATATTAATTTGTCCCAAAGATTACAGAACAATATTCCCACTTGCACTGAAAATTTAGACAGCCAGGTGAATTCTTTTCTTCCTTCCCCTGTCAGATGAGATACTATTTATGTTGTGAAGATATGAGAAGCATAATAATTTTCTCCTGGATGTATTTTGGATTCTAATGCATCTTTTTTTTTTTTTTTTTTAGAATACTGAATCTCTTTGTACTTATAAAAACAACTGCATTGTTTTATGGAACATTTGGCGTTAGCTATTTTTACTTATTGATAAAGCAGAACTGTCATCAGCAATTAAGTTGTGTTAATGTTAAAATAAGAAAATAAGGTGTCTTCAAACAGAAAGTCACAAAACTCCAATAACCCATTAAGAGTAGATGCAAAATGTGTGAACAGAGATATGAAGGAACATGAAGGCCTCCAAGATGATGTTTATTAAATGAAATGATTCAGAGAAATTTAACCTGTTCTTTAGCCTGCATCTTAACCTGTATTATCTGTACTTCATACCGATAGCTTTTATAAGCAGCTTCCAAGTTTTTTCGCTCCCAGTATATAATTACTACATTTTTGGCAGATACGTATGCCTGTGGTATATTTAGCAGATGTCATGGAGAAGCACTCGGGATATTGGATTTTAGATAGGTACAAAAATGCAAACCTTGTATATTTGCAAGTAATTTAAAGTAGGAATTTGGTTCATTTTGGTATAGTGTTTATAGTCTTTTTTATTTTTTTTTATTATTTTCCATGGCTTATATAATATAGCATACAGTATCCAGCAGTACCATAAAAAATTGTGATCACTGTCATCAATCCCTGCTCCGATAGGGCTTAACAATAAATTCCTTATTAATAAGTTTTTGGAGTACAGAAGGATTTACTCAATGGAGATCCACAAATACATGCATACAAGCATACAAACTCCAGGCAGATGTTGTCTTTGGTCAAACTCTTAGCACAGCAATTCTAAGAACTGAGCCACCATGCTCTCCCAATCATCAATGGCTTAGGTTCAATACAAATCATATGTAACTGGTAACCCATACAAACTCCAGGCAGATATTGTCCACCACCATACTACCCCAATGGCTTAGACTCAATACAAATCACATGTAACTGGTAACCCTTACAAACTCCAGGCAGATATTGTCCACCACCATACTACCCCAATGGTTTAGGTTCAATACAGATCACATGTAACTGGTAACCCATACAAACTCCAGGCTGATTTTGTCCACCACAATTCTACCCCAATTATCAGCGGCTTAGGTTCAATACAGATCACATGTAACTGGTATCCCATACAAACTCCAGGCAGATATTGTCCACCACCATACTACCCCAATCATCAATGGCTTAGGTTCAACACAAACCACATGTAAATTACAACACATAATAATTCCAGGCAGATGTTTCCCTTATTTAGATTCCTAAGACAGTAATGCAGCATTGCTAAGAACTAAGCCACCATGTTGTCCGTCAATGTCTATCAATGGTTTATTTTCAATGCAAGACACAAGTAACTAGTAACATATAAAGACTCCAGGCAGATGTTGTCCTTGGTAAGATTCTAAGGACAGTAATGCAACATTGTTTAAAACAAAGCCACTATGTTGTCCATCAATGATTTATTTTCAATACAAACCCCATGTAACTGCTTATAATTTCCCCCAAATAAGGACTTGGTATCATGTTTTAAGTTTTTGGTTTATTTTAACCTATACAGATAATTTAAAAAGGAAAAAAACCCCCCAAAAAAATTTCCCAAAAAAAATTTTTAAAAATTTTTGAACCCCCCCTTTTCCCAAAAAAAAATTTTTTTTTAAAAAAAAAAAAATTTTTTTTTTCCCCAAAAACCCCCAAAAGGGGGGTTTAAAAAGGGGAAAATTTTTTTTCCCCAAAAAAACCCAAAAATTTTTAAAAAAAAAACCCCCCCCCCCCGGCAAATTCCCCCAAAAAAAAAAAAAAACCCAAAAACCCGGAAAACCCCCAAAAAAAATTAAAATTTACCCAAAAAACCCCAAAATTTTTTAAACCCAAAAATTAAGGGGGGAAAAAAAAATTTTTTGGGGGGGCCCCCAAAACAAAAAAAAGGGCCTTTTTCCCCCCCTTTTTTTTTTTTTAAAAAAAACCCCCCCCCCACCCCCCCCCCCCCCCCCCCCCCCCCCCCAAAAAAAAATTTTTTTTAAAAAAAAAATTTTTTTTTTTTCCCCCCAAAAAAAAGGTTTTAAAGGTAACCCCAAAGGGCCCCCGTCTTTAATTATTTTTTCCCTTTAAAAAAATTTTAAAAAAAAAAAATTTTTTTTTTTTTAAAAAAAAAAAACCGGAAAAACCCCTTTTTTTCCCAAATTTTTTTTAAAAAAAAAACCCCCCTTTTTTTTTTTTAAAAAAAATTTTTTTTTTTTCCCTTTTTTTTAAAATAAAAAAATTTTTTAAAAAACCAAGGGTTTTTTAAAAAAAATTTTTTCAAAACCAAAAATTTTTTAAAAATTTTTTTTTAAAAACCCCCCCTTTTAAAAAAAACCCCCCTTTTTTTCCCCAAAAAAAAAAAAAAATTTTTTTTCTTTTTTTTTTAAGGGGGAAAAAAAAAAAAAATTTTCCCCCCCCGGGGGGGTTTTTTTAAAAGGGCCCCCAAAAAATAAGGGTTCCTTTTTCCCAAAAAAAAAATTTTTTAAAAGGAAAAAATTTTAAAAAAAAACCCCCTTTTTAAAATTTTTTTTTTTAAAAAAGGGAAAAATTTAAAAAAACCCCCAAAATTTTTTTCCCTTTTTTAAAAATTTCCCCCAAAAAAGCCTTAACCCCTTTTTAAAAAACCGGGAATTTTAAAAAAATTTTTTTCCCCAAGGGTTTTAAAAAAACCCGGAAACTTGTTTTTTTAAAAAAAAAAGGGGAAAAAGGGTTTTTAAAAATTTTTTTTTTTTACCCAAAATTTTCCCCCCCGGGTTAAAAGGGGGGGAAAAAAAAAAAAATTTTTTTTTTTAAAAAACCCCCCGGGAACTGGGGGTTTGGGGGGGGAAAGGGCCCCAAACCGCATGGGCCCCTTTAAAAAAAAAAATTTAAAATTTTAAAAAAAGGGGGGGGGGTTTTTTTTCCCCCCCCAGGAAACCCCCCCTTTAAAAAAAATTTTTTTTTGGGGGGTCTTTCCCCCAACCCTTTTTCCCCCGCCCGCCCCCCCCCGGCCCCCCGGGCCCCCCCCGGGGGGGGGAAAAAAAAAAAATTTTTCCCCCAATTTTGGGGGGAAACCCCCCTTTTTTTTAAAATTTTTTGGAAAAAATTTTAAAAATTTTTTTTTCAAAGGGGAAAAAAATTTTTTTTTAAAGCATTTTTTTTTTAAATTAAAAAAAAATATCGAATGATCGGAAATTCGATCACCATAAAAACCTTGCCGATTTCAACTTGTCGATAAAATCGCTCAACACTAGTCACAAACCTTTAAATAGATTGTAAACAAGTCAAATAAATGTTCTACCTAGTTCAGCTATGGGCTTATCTTTTATTTATTGAATTAAATGATGAACCTCAGAGATCAAGCAATCTTCCATTAATACAGTAAACACTGGTACTGAAATGTGTATAGAAATTCATAATGTTCAGGCTTCTTTACACGGAGTGTGTCATAGGAACATGACCTACTGTTTAAGTTCAGTTTTTTATGTTAAGCATATTTTTAAGGAATATTTATTATTTAGCATTTTTTTTATTTCCAGACCACTATCAATACTTGAAAAACAGCTTGACATTTTTGCAGTTTCCACCAGAAGTTTTCACTCTGGCCACTAAGTCTAATAATACGCTGACACTTCCAATTCTATTGGGATGACTTTTCAGCATTCTTCTCATTATCATCACATGCAGGATTATCGTAAAAGGTAACACTCCTATAGATAACACAGGATCCATCACTTACAAAAGATAATGGTCACCGATGGCATGTGATCGCTTCAGCCAATCAGCAGGTACATTGATGAGCTTCTGTTGGAAAGAAGTTAACAGAAGAATGGCGGAGGGAGAGGACAGTGCATTCCTGGATTCTGGGTGAAAGGGGAGGTGATTATAAGTAGTTTGTTTTTAAAAGGCAGCGGCACTCTATTAACAAAATAAAAAAAAAATAGTTGGAAAATCCCTTTAAGTTGGGTAAATTCTTATAGACTTGTAACACTTTAATAAGAAAATGAAATCATTATGCATGCCCAAAGTACATCAATAGATTATTTCCTGAAAATAATCTCTGTCCATCTTCCACATTAGGACATCACAGAGAAAGCGTCCCTGCTAGGGACCTCCCTCTAGTAGCCAGATGGACAGTCATTAACATAGCCTTTCAGAACCTAACAAATTACATGTAACACAATCTATCTGGATAGTCAGAAAATAGTACTAGATTTCAGCCATTTCAAGTGAAATGTATGACTGGCCAGAATTTCTCCCAACAATTACAACTAATTGATGGTTTCTTCCAAAGCATTATCTGCACCAATAGGCTGACTTTCATTTAAAAAATTAAAAAGGCAACCCCTGATAAAAATTATAACCTATAACTTTTTAGTAAATCAGTAGCAGTATGTAAGGTTATTCCCCTCAAACATCTCTACATAAGCATGTTTTCATGTGCCTTATTGATACAAGTATTGTTTCTTACATTTACTATTTGGTAATGTCTTTGAACAGGTACATGAAATAAATGCATCCATAGGAAGTCCAGTATGAATGTCAGAATTGATGTTTATCACACAATATTATAAAACTCCACTGCTCTACTGTGTCTATGTGTAAATGAAAACAATCAATAATGCTTAACATTTATTAATAATAGATAAGAATAAATGAGAAAAAACAATGCTTACAACAGTAAACTAACTCTGTTGGGACTGATAAAATACAAATATAACACACAAAAATAGTAAACCATTTTTTATGAAAGGTATTAAAGGGCAAACAATACAAAAAGACAAAATGTCAATGATTTCTTGACTAAGTGCTTGTTTTAAGAACAAAATGCCAAGATACTAAATTAGTAACTAACGTTTTAGCTTGCTATACTTAGAAAATTCTTCTTTTTTTACATTGCAACTGGATATGATTATACTATTATTTGTGACATTGAAAAAAGAATTTTAAAGGAAGCAAATAGTAATTTGATCCATCCAATTACTACCTATAACATAGGTTGAACTAGAATTCATAGGTTTCTATAGCAAAACAAGATGGCCCTCCACCATCTATCCATCTATTGACAGCAAACTGAAACAGGAGTAAGCAGCCAGAATTTAAAGGGGTTGACCATTCCATGAATATGACTTTTAAATGGGGTCAGGCTATGCTCTGAAGTGCCATGAGATACACTTGTCTGCCATTCTTCCATTCTTCCATTTATCATCCCAACACACAAGAGATGCTCTTTTTCATTCCTTAACAATGAGAAGAATCTTTTGTGTATCAGAACAAGACCCCAGAAGTACAGAGGAGCTGTTCCCAGGGAGCTTTAGTGGCTGTGGTGGGTATATAACTTTTTATTTTATTTTTCCATAGCCTGGCTTCAATCATACTTCATTTTCATGAACTTCTAATAAATATCGTGGACCGTTAACTTTCAAACGTTGTACAGTAATGGACTACATTCGGGTTTTCTCCATAACCCTAAGGGAAAATTCAGACACAAGAACCAATAGAAGTCCAAATATATTATAGTCCTTACTCGCAGTAGGAGGATCGTCACAATGTGCGCCTGTCTGAAGGAAAGTTCCCTCCGAAACATCACTGGTGTTGGCGCATGGAATGAACTGAGACAGTTGCAACCACTCTCCCTGCGTGTGAGATACAAGTCGGTAACATTTACAGAGACTTTTACTTTATATGCGTTGAATGCTTTAAGAAATATTTGCCTAACGGAGTACAGATGTCGTTGCTACTATATGTGTAATGAACCCGGAATTTATGGGTGATTGAATTTTGATATAAATAACTTTTGAATATATTTGGACTACTATTGGTTCTTGTGTCTTCATTTTCATGGATTCAAGTTAGTGGAGCCATATGTTAGAGAATAATCTATCTCTACACCCCATATATAACTACTTCATCTATAGTTACACCCATGATATCTTATATCTATTTATCTACCACCTATCTAGCTGCTTTCTTGATATGTTTCAGTTTATTTCGTGTGTGTACTTAGAGCAGGGGTCTGCAGCATCGGCTCTCCAGCTGTTGAGAAACTACAACTCCCATCATGCATTTATATAATCTATATCAGTGGGCATGATGGGAGATGTAGTTACCCAACAGGTGGAGAGCTAACGTTGCAGACCCCTAGCTTAGAGTCTTTATCTCCTGTTGCTTATACAGCACAAAGCCTGTACAGAGATTATTCCTTACACAAGTCCATATTTGCATTAACCCTAACAATATAAATTAACTGAGACATAGAGGTTTATTTACATGCATATTGTAGATGTCTTGTTGGTCTATTAAGCTGACAGCTAATTTATTTTACTAAGATCCCTGCAATCTTTTTTTTTTTTTTTACTGCTCCTACTTGCTCAAATAAAAAATAAGACTTTCTGGGGAAAACCCTTTTGCATATAAGATATCCCTGCTCTGCAATCTGCTCTTTCATGAGGGACCTGCTATATGATGAAATGGTTGCCCAAGCTTTAACATTTAGGGAGACATGTATGATCGGGTTTTTCACCCTATTCTGGCGTCAAATGTGCCAAAGTGAGCCGGTTACGATGTCTAATGCACATAATGAATGTGTTAGGCACATTGTTCATAAGACTCGACACTTTTTAATGCGCCTAATATGATGGGGCGTTTTGGGGGTGTTCTGGGAGCGTCGCGCCACACTCGTAAAATTAGATACATATATGAATGTGGTTCGTAAAAAATAGGCACATTACTGCCCGGATAGGCATACCTATTTTAATGTGGTCTGTCTGAACCTAAGGAGTCGAAGGGGAGCGAGATTTGCTGTCAGGGAAAAAAATCTCCAATATTTCTCAGCTTACACCAGTACAATAATAAAAAGCAATTTATGATAATTATCAAACTATATAAAATTAAACTATTTAAATTTAATGAAAAATGTTATATAAAATTAATATAAAAATACATAATGTCCCCAAAAATATAAAAATATCTCCTATAAAAAGTATTTAAAATTAATAGAATCTAAAACTAATTTTACATTAAATAACCCACTGATGATGTTGTTCAGATTTTTAAATTTTTTATTTTTACTACATTAAATTTGAAATATATTTTTGCTGCTCTCACTCTTTATTCTACATACAGCAAGAGCCAGCAAGACCTGTGGTCCACCAAGCAAAATCAGTACCATAGTTTCTATTCACTGACATGCTATTCTAATGACTTGTCTCTTATTTATAGCCTATCTATAGCCTTCATACATGTTTGGCGCATTACTTATGTGCCTAAGTTTCATAATATGCCGAACACACAGGTGAGGCGCGATGAACTTAAGACACCATTTATAATCACACAAAAACCACTTTTCTATATTCAGGCGCATTATACACTGAAAAATAGATGAGAAAATAAACTTCGATGCACCTAGTTCCATACATATCTCCCTTAATTATAAGTTCTACACACATTAGTCTGTAAATCTGGTTAGAACCTTGTGTTTATAAGATTTATGATGTCCATCAAATGAAAATATGGGCTTTTTAATACAGTTAATCAATTTATTTATGGAGGGGCTCTTTAAAAAACAAAGTTTTCCCATTATAATTATTCATTATTTAGATTTAACCTAGCCATAGTATTTATAAGCTTACATAATATTTGTTTTTGTTTTTTTAATTCGTTTAAATACAATAAATCTTGGCTTTTGTAATGATATTGTCAAATATGGAGTTTATTACATAAAAACTGAGAAATCCTACAAATTGTGTAAGTGCATGTAGACTTGAATGCAGCATACATTTGTGAATGATTTGTCCATTTTAATAGCCCCATAGTCCCATAGGTAACTTAACCAAATTGCAACATAATAAGACAACCGACAGGCCTTTATACAGTGAATGAAATGAAAATTGTTACAAGTGGTAAAGCATAAATGTCAAGAACAGAAGCTCTGACTTGGACAAAGCTGGAGATTTGCCTTAGACAGCCTTTAAAGTTCATCTAGGATCTATAAAATGTGATGTTGACATAAAACCCATCAGTACAAACTGAAAGAGGATATAAAATATTAGAGTATAGACATACTTGAGATGAAAATGGCCCGTTTGCTACTGGATTAAGTAACATTATTGATGGAACAAACGCATATGTTATTCATATGTTTACTTTATTTTAGCAGAGCAAACAGTACTGAGATGTTCTTTACTGTCACCATGAAAACACAAATTCTATAGAAGAATGAATATGGAGCCCATGTTTCTGGAAGATGATCTATTTTCTATAAAACTTTACCATTTTGTACTAATCATAGTCTCTTGACAACATCTAGTACTTTGGGCCACATGTATGAAATGGTTTTGGTCTAAAACCAACTTTTTTGCCCATAGGTTTCTATGGGAAAAAAGTGAATTTTAGACCAAAACATTTTTTTTTGGGTTTTTTTTTGAAAAA